>QXTE01000746.1:73697-108975 GCA_003942145.1 Platysternon megacephalum
GGGCAGGGTGTCGGGGGGCAGGGTGTGGTGGGGGTTCAGGGCAGGGTGTCGGGGTGTGGGGTGTGGAGGGGGTTCAGGGCAGGGGACTCAGGGCAGGGGGTCGGGGTGTGGGGGGTGGAGGGGGTTCAGGGCAGGGTGTCGGGGTGCAGCAGGGGGCTCAGGGCAAGGGGTGCAGGGTGCAGCAGGGGGCTCAGGGCAGGGTGTCGGGGTGGGGGGTGTGGAGGGGGGTCAGGGCAGGGGACTCAGGGCAGGGGGTCGGGGTGGAGGAGGAGTGCGGGGGGCAGGCCCCGGCCCGCCCCCCACCGGGGGCAGTGCGGGCTCCCTGCTTGCCTGCCCTGCCCCCGGTGCTGGTCAGCCAGGTAAACGTTGGGGAAGGGCAGGGGGCCGGGAGGAGCTCGTGGGCTGCATGCAATGTTTGAGACCCCTGGTCTAGAGGAACCATCTTGATTCTCAATACAATAGGAAGAAACCAGTTTACAAGACAATGGAGAAGGGGAAATTCCAACCCAGAGATGAGTCAGGGATGACCTCGTTAAAGAATTACCTTATGGACTCACCACCACCACCTTTTGCATCTGTGAGCCCGGGGGCCAGAACAGTCACATGGCAGGGGGTTTTGGAGATTGAAGTGAAAGCCTTATCAAGTACTGGAATGCATTATCGACAGCATTGTAGGAACTGTGATGGTGGCAAGGAATGCCAACTTTTCCCTTTACTTCTCACATCCATGCATTTAAAGACAATTGGGCTGCACAGATGTCACAGAGCAGAAGTTGAAAACAATGGAATTGTACAGAATGGAATGTACATACAAAAGAATAGAATTTTGCTAGCCAAAATTGTTACTATTGATAATGATGGAAAAGGAACCCAGTATAATTCAGGACCAGATCCCCAGGAGCACCAAGCACTGCTATGGCCCCAGTAGCGGCGCCAGCTCTTCCGGCGCCCTAGGCGGCGGAAGGTCCCGCCCCCGAAATGCCGCCCCCAACAGCGGCGGCGGAAGGTCCCGCCCCCAAATTTGAACGGGCGGCCGCGGCGCCGGCGCCCCCAAAATAGCCGCGCCCTAGGCGACCACCTAGGTCGCCTAATGGGTTGCGCCGGCCCTGTGTGGCCCACCTACATGGGGAGGTTAGGTAGCTTTCTGCTACCCTGACCCTGGGAGCTATTACAGGCTGAATCATCCCTTCTGTCATACGTTACAACAGCCTCTGCCCGGCTCTAACTTGCGCTCTCAAGGAGCCAGCCACTCCACTGGTCAAGACAGCTGCAGCACATCACGTGCTCACCCTGTAATAGCCCCTACACCAAGACAAGGAGGGGTTATGCCAGCTGAGAGTCTGGCCCCAGTCTTGCCAATTACCAACTGTTCAAAAATCATATCAGGACCCCAAAATCATGAGATTGGCTTAAAAAGCTTTGATTAAAAAAAATAAAAACATTTGGATTCTTTTTATGTTGCTTCTGCTTTTTGAGCCTTTAAGCTTTTCTTTCTCACAAAAGATTTCAAGCATTTCTCTGCAAATCTAAGGGCTAGAAACTTACTTTTAAAAAAATGAAAGCAGAGATTCTCTTGTAATCCCATGAGTCCAGGAGCTGGAGCCTTCATTAAAAATACCAAACATCAGGAGATTAATGATAAAGTGGTGAGAGTGGGAAACACTACACAAGACAGGATGAGTTTGCAGGCTGAAAGTTTATAAACAAACACACACACACACACACACATACATCTTACTTGTAAATTGAACATATATAAATCCATGAGGGCAGGGGACTGGACTCAATGACCTCTCGAGGTCCCTTCCAGTCCTAGAATCTATGAATCTATGAAATCCATGGTGCCACTATATAAATCCGTGGTTCTCCCATACCTGTGTGCAGTTCTGGTTTCCCCATCTCAAAAAAGATATTAGAAATGGAAAATGTACAGAGAAGGGCAACAAAAATGATTAAGGATATGGAACTGCTTCTATCTGAGGTGAGATTTAAAAGACTGGAATTGTTCAGTTTGGAAAAGAGGTGACTAAGGGGAGAAATGATAGAGGTTTATAAAATCATGAATGGTGTGGGGAAAGTGAAGAGGGAAGTGTTAGTTACCCCTTCACATAACACAAGAACCGGGGGTCACCCAATTAAATTAATAGGCAGTAGGTTTAAACAAACAAAAGGAAGTATTTCTTCACACAAGTCACAGTCAACCTGTGGAACTCCTTGCCAGGGGATGTTGTGAAGGCCAAAAGTATAATTGGATTTAAAAAAGAACTAGATAAATTCATGGGAGGATAGGTCCATCAATGGCTATTAGCCGAGATGGTCAGGGATGCGTACCCCATGCTCTGGGGTCCCAGGCCCTAATCCTCTGACTGCCAGATGCTGGGACTGGATGACAGGGGATCAGTTTGGCTTTGTCTACACAGCCGACGTTAAAGCGCTGCTGTGGCAGCATTGCCGCAGCAGCACTTTAATGTGGCTGTGTAGTCGTGGCACCAGTGCTGGGAGAGAGCTCTCCCAGCGCTGTAAAAAAACCCATCCCCACAAGGGGGATAGCTCAGAGCGCTGAAACTTGCATCGCTCAGAGGGGTGTTTCTTTCACACCCCTGAGTGAGACAGTTTCAGCACTGTAAAGTGGCAGTGTAGACAAGGCCTTACTCTGTTCATTCCCTTTGAAGCATCTGACAGTGATCACTGTCGGAAGACAGGCCACTGAGCTAGATGGAGCATTGGTCTGACCCAGTCTGGCCATTCTGAAGTTCTTACATTTGCACTGGAGTCCCTGAAAAAACCAGTGCTGAAGCCTACAGTGCCCTTTTACAGAGTCACATTTCAGAGTATAAATGATTTTAAAGTACACCTCTACCCCGATATAACGCGACCCGATATAACACGAATTCAGATATAATGCGGTAAAGCTGCGCTCCCGGGGGGGGGGGGGGGGGGGGGGCTGCGCCCCTTGGGGGGTCAAAGCAAGTTCGATATAACGCGATTTCCCCTTAAACGGGGTAAGATTTTTTGGCTCCCAAGGACAGCGTTATATCGAGGTAGAGGTGTAAGTCTCAAAGATAAGAGATGGAAACAATCTATTAGATCCAGTTACTCTAAAAGATCTGTGTGTGTGTGTGTATTTACAATGAGCCCTTCAACGTGGCACCTGGACCTGGTCATATCCAGCTCTCCCTCCTACCCACCCCCTTAACCTGGATTATTGGTGCGGGGATGCTGGATTATCCCCTACAATACAGGGGTCCCCAACGCGGTGCGCTCGGGGTGTTTTGGGGGTTTTTTGCTCCGCCGGCAGCGCTTGGGTTTTGGCTTTTTTTGGCGCCCGCCGGCAGCGCTCGGGGGTTTTTTTGGGGTTTTTTTTGGCGCCCGCCAGACGAAAAAGGTTGGGGACTACTGCCTACAATATGTTCTGCAGAGCAGGCTGGTATCTCTGTGCTGTACCCTATGAGCCTCTTTGGGGTTGCTGCCCCTAGCTGGGGCACTTTTATTGTCAATAAAGGTCTCAGTCTCATTCGTGAGGAAGATCATTTTGATGGTTTGTCTGAAATTCATTCCTTAGGATGCAAACCAGGTTTCCACTTGGCTGCTTTCCCAGCACTTTAGTTTCAGTTTCATTTACTCCATTCTCCCTCTCTTCACATAAGGAATGAGATCAGAAACCTAACTGGCAGCAGACACCTCACCACTCTCTTGATTCTAATGGGGAATGGAAGGTAGGAACAATTCTTCATTCCAGGGGACTAATTCTAATCAAGATCAGTGGGGTAAATCCTGAAACTCTCTCTCGTATTTTACCAGATTGATTTAATTAAGAGATTCTAATGCCAGAAGGGACCACTGTGATCATCTAGTCTGATTTGTATAGCACAGGCCAGGGATGGGCAAATTTACTGACCCTCTGCGCCACATACAACAATCTTCAGAAGTTCAAGAGCCGGGGCATGCCTGCCAAGGCTCGGGGCTTCAGCCCTGCGGCTGGGTGGTGGGACTAGGGCAGGGGTGGGCAAACTTTTTGGGCCGAGGGCCACATCTGGGTGGGGAAATTGTATGCAGGGCCGGGGCAGGGGGTTGGGGTGCGGGAGGGAGTGCAGGGCGTGGGAGGGGGTGCGGTGTGCAGGATCAGGATCAGGGCAAGGGATTGGGGCAGAGGAAGGGTGCGGGGTGTATGAGGGGGCTCAGGGAAGAGGGTTGGGGTGCAGGAGGGGTGCGGCAGGGGGCTCAGGGAAGGGGTTTGGGTGCAGGAGGGGTGTGGGGTGCAGCAGGGGCTCAGGGCAGGGGGTTGGGTTCAGGAGGGGTGCGGGGTGTGGCGGGGGCTCAGGACAGGGGGTTGGGGGCAGGAAGGGTGAAGAGGGGGGCTCAGGGCAGGGGGTTGGGGTGCAGAAGGGGTGCAGGATGCGGCAGGGGGCTCAGAGCAGGGGGTTGGGGTGCAGAAGGGGGCTCAGGGCAGGGGGTTGGGGTGTAGGAGGGGTGCGAGGTCCAGGAAGGGGGCTTAGGGCAGGGAGTTGGGGGGCGAGGTGCGGGAGCGGTT
This sequence comes from Platysternon megacephalum, assembly GCA_003942145.1. Lineage (NCBI taxonomy): Eukaryota > Metazoa > Chordata > Testudines > Platysternidae > Platysternon > Platysternon megacephalum. The sequence goes on from QXTE01000746.1 coordinate 78,229, forward strand.
CGGGCTCCGGCCCGGCGCCGCTTACCTAAAGCGGCTCCGGGGTGGCAGCAGCACGCACCGGGGCCAGGGTAGGCTCCCTGCATGCCTGCCCTGTCCCCACGCCGCGCCGCTCCGGGAAGCGGCTGGAACCACGTCCCTGTGCGGCCCCTGGGGGAGGGGGAACACAGGGCTCCGCGCGCTTCCCTTGCCACACCTCCAGGTACCTCCGCCGAAACTCCCATTGGCCGCGGTTCCCCGTTCCCGCCCAATGGGAGCTGCTGGGGGCGGTGCCTGGAGGCAATGGCAACGCACGGAGCCCTCTGCCTCCCCGCCCGGGGGCCCCAGGGATGTGGTGCCGGCTGCTTCTGATAGTGGCGCGGGGCCTGCGGCACCACGGGGGCCATCCCACGGGCCATATCTGGCCTGCGGGCCATAGTTTGCCCACCCTGGACTAGGGGCTTCTGCCATCCGGGGACGGGGGGTCTCAGGGCTTCATCCCCACGGGGCACACCTGCCAGGGCTTCAGCCCCACTCCCGCTGAAGCCCCAAGCCTCAGCAAGCACCTCCCGTGGCGCTGAAGCCCCGAGACCCCCTCCCCACTGAGCAGAAGCCCTTAGCTCCGCCACCCTGTGGCAGAAGCCCTGAGCTCCCCCAAACAGTCTGGTAGGCATAGACTGGGGTGGGCAATGGGGGGCTCCGAAAGCTGCACTTTAACTGTAAAAGAGACGCATGCGGCTCACGAGCCATGGTTTGGCCACCCCGGCACAGGCCATATAACTGCCCTGAAATAATTCCTGTTTGGATTAGATCATAACTTTTAGAAAAAACATCCAATCATGATGTTTTTTTTTAAATCAAGAGTTTCCCTGAATAAGGACGGAGTACAAACTGAGAAAGGAGCGCAGAATTTGTCCCCTTGTGATAAATCTATATAACCCAGTGCGGTAAGATTTTACTCTAGAAAAAGGACCTTTGGCAATATTCAGAAATGCAGCCGCTGATAATACAGTTCCTGCTTATCAGATTGTTTTCACTAGTTTCCAGTGTGTTATTGAGAACTCTGATAGTGACTGAGATAGTTTGGGGAATATTATATCTGTGTCCTGTTGGGGATTTCCATTTGACTTTATGAGATCCTGTTTGTAACTGTAACTGGCACTGTGAATTAGATCATCTATTTGGTAGCAAAAAGAACAGGAGTACTTGTGGCACCTTAGAGACTAACAAATTTATTTGAGCATAAGCTTNAACTGGCACTGTGAATTAGATCATCTATTTGGTAGCAGATATTTAACACCTAGTGAGAAGCTCTGTCTAGAAGAGTGTGACAAACCAATCAAGGGGTCCTCTGCATTGAATGGCCCTCCCTGGGTGAAACAATGGGGTTACTACCAGCCAGAGCCTTTGCCTTTGCCTCTGAATGGGCTGTCTTCACAGCAAGGGGGGTGGAGGAGACTGAACTTTCCTCCCCCCTCAGAACATGGCCCCATGGGACAGCTGCAGTTTACCCCCAGAAGGAGGGGTGAAGGCAGGATGGATCTTAGCTAAAGCCAAGGATAAAACCCAGAGGATCACAAAGGAGTCAGACTAGACTGGGAGGCGGGGGGGTTACATCCAGGAGTTTGTTGTTTTCCATAGCTCTGTAACTGTTTTGTGCATTTTATGAGTCAAATGTGTGTGTGTGTGTTTAAGAAATTCCTTTGCTGAGCCTGTTTCCCTTGCTTTTCTGCCACGTTGTCCCTGAAGCGTGCAACTAGGAAACCAGAGCTCACACAGCCAATGGGACTGAGGAGAGAATATGTTTAAGCAACTGGGAAGCTTGGGAGGGCTGTGGCAGTGGTTTTGGGGTCTAGATATTCAGACTGCAGGGTCCCATTGCCAAGAGGGCTGTCAGACACAGGATCTGCACCTGGGGAGTAACCCAGAGCTAGGACAGCAAACAATCACTGCTCAAACCAAGACAGCTTAGCAGCACATGGGATCCCATCACTACAGACTGGTGTCCAGATAGCAGAACGGGACTAGGTTGTGAGAGTGACGAGGGTCAATTTAAAACAAATTATATGTTATGACAGATTTGGGAGTTATTGCCATGGAAATCTCCAGCACTGGCACATTCTTGTCTCTCTGTTTGTGCAGACCTCCTCCCTCTGAACCAAATCCCTAAGAGTTCCAACTCAAGGGTTACTAGATTTGAGACAGTGGGCCTGATCCTGCTCTCACTCTGGTGTAAAGTCAGTGTGACTACACTGACTTGAATTGAGTTATTCTTGATTTAGGGCCGGAACCACAGCCGACAGCGGTGAATAGAAAAACTCCCATTCACTTCAATGACCTTTGGATCGGGCAATTGTACAAATGTGAGAGGAGATTCAAGTCCATTATTGGGAAATGTTTTCTTTCAATGGTCATGTGGATTTTGATTTGACTGTATTTGCAAAGCTCTCCGTTTTCTGTGAATATTCTAGTAGTGACACTTTGCTGGCACCAATTCTTGTGAAAAGCAAGTGTTTTAACTCAGCTATTCACTAAATGCAAGATTTGAATTGTACATTTCCCCATTCCCACTCTGTTGGTTAGTTATATAACTAACACAGTATTATTTCTGCTTGAATGGCTAGCCCAGACAGCATGAGTTTTGATTTACAAATATTGAAACCAAATATACAATTCACAGTTAGCATTGTAGGGCTTCGTTATCTACGTTACTTACATAAGTTAGTAGATAAGTAACAAACCAGTATAGTTACGAGTAACTTGTGTACATATAGTGCAACTGCTTATAGTGGGGAGTATTTTGAGAGAAGAGGTAAAGCAGGACAAGGGCCCAATCTAACTGTAGGATTGTAAATTCTTGGTTGCAGGGACCCTTGGCCAAATTCAGAGGTGATATGTAAGGTGGTGTAAGTTGGCTCCTGTTATACACATGGCTCTCTTAGACCTACTTACACCTGTTTCAGAGGACAAAATTTGATCAACAGCCTCTGGTTCATTCTTCTCCAGGTAAGGGGCCATGGCTTCATATATACAAGCAGGAGCGCCGCCAGCTTTTCTGGCGCCCTAGGCGGCGGAAGGTCCCGCCCCCGAAATGCCGCCCCCAACAGTGGCGGCGGAAGGTCCCGCCCTCAAAATTCCTAGGTCGCCTAATGGGTTGCGCCGGCCCTGTATACAAGGTACCTTTACACAGGGATAAAAGACCTGCGGCACAGCCACAGCTGTCCTGGGTTAACTGACTTGGGTTCACAGGGCTTGGGATGTGGGGTGAAAAAATGCTGTGTAGACGTTCAGGCTCAAGCTGGAGCCTGAGCTCTAGGATCCTCCCACCTTGCAGGGTCCTAGAGCTCACACTCCTGCCTGAGCCTGAGTGTCTACATAGAAGTTTTTCAGCCCCGGAGCATGAGCCTTGTAAGCTTGAGTCAGCTGACCCAGGCCAGCTGCAGTTTTTCTATCCCAGTGTAGACATACCCACGGAGACCACATTCATCAGTGGGAATCAAACCTGGCACTTCCAGCACTCTATTCCTTAAGCTAAAGGAACTGTTAACTATAACAGATTCTTAGCTTTGTTGAAGCCGCCACTAGAGGGCGCATGATCACACATGCTTACAAGGTATTTTACCTACAAATCCCCCAAGTTAGGCCACATCTACACTATGAGGACAGTGACACTATAGCTATGTCACAATAACCCCACAGTGTAGATGCAGCCGACAGTGGCAGAAGGGGTTTGTCCATTGCTGTAGGAATTCCACCTCCCTGAGCAATGGTAACTAGATCAATGAAGCATTCTTACATCCGCCGAGGGTGACCAGACGTCCCGATTTTATCGGGACCGTCCCGATATTTCGGTCTCTGTCCCGCATCCCGAACGATTTTTTTTCCCTCTCAGCCGGGACTCGCTCGGCTTTTTTTTTTTTTTTTTCCCCTCCTCTCAGCCGGGACTCGCTCGGCTTTTTTTTTTTTTCCCTCCTCTCCCCCGGGCCTCGGTCGGCTTTTTTTTTTTTTTTTTTTCCCCTCTCTGCCGGGCCTCGCTCGGCTTTTTTTTTTTTTTTCTCCCCCCCCCCCCCCCCCCCCATGTGTCTCGATATTTTATTCCCCTCATCTGGTCACCCTACATCCATCCGCCTAGCTGCATCTACACCAGGGGTTAGGTCAGCATAGCTATGCCAATCTAAATGTTAAGTGTACTCCTAAGATAAAGCTCATGCCAAGTGTCTGACAACCAGAGGAGTTCACCTGCTGGCTGGGCTCTCATTTGTAAATACCCATACACCACAGTCGTCAGTGCAAATGAATCCTGGACCTTCAGAATCAAAACCATTTGATATTATTTGTATCTTTGTGCCATTTACAAACTCTTCAGAATGAAAGCTTTCATTTAAAAAAAAAAAAAGACTTTTTCACCCTTTGTAAAGATCAATTTCTGAATGTGACCTGTCTTAGAATGCTCTTTTTGTAATGATCTTTTGTGGTTATTCTTGTTTGATTCCAGCTCTTGTGATTTGGAAGCAATGGCTGCCAATGAGAAGCCCTCAGAGATTATACGAAAGGCCCGAAGGAAACTAACAGATGTTCTTCAAACAGATCCAGAGGCTGTCTTGAGTGCTGTAGATGCCCATCTCCTGATTACAGAGAGAGAGTACTTCACCCTGAGTCAAATAAACGATCCACGGGAGCTAATAGTGACACTGATTGAAACAGTACTCGGAAAGGGAGAATTGGCCCATGAGCAATTTCTAGATTGTATGGAAAACCTGCAACACACATTTCCAGGCTTAGAACCAATTTCTGAGTATTTAGAAGATGGTGAGTAAAATTTTCTTTCTAGTGGATTTTGTTAAGATCAAATAATATTTCAGATTATCTCTAAAGAATGATCCTCCTCTTAAGGAAAAATCTTCTACAATTTCATACAGAACGAACACCGTTCTATAGATTTTTTGAACCATCCTGTATAATTTAAAAGAGAGTCATCTTCCAAACAGCCTTTCATATCCATCACTCCATCTACTATATCTTTGTCTAATCTTTTACAATGGAGCAGGATGGGATCAGGTTACTAGACTCATTTTCACTTGTAGCCTAGGCAGAATTTGATCTCAGGAGTCCAGATGCTTTAAGTTTTTTAAAAACCCTTTGATAAATCCTGTTAGATTTTTCCTAACGGACAATGTAAAAGCCTAGTTTATTTCTTTTAAGAGTTTCATTCCTGGGTCTATATCGTAAATTACTTTTTTCATTTAAGAGAAAACCCCAGTGGATAATTGCAGAATATATCTATATCAAAGCAATGTGCTCATCTGATATAAAAGTAGATCACATCTCATCTGCCCAGGACTCTCAGAACTTTCTAGAAATTATATTATATTATCTCTTCTTTGCACTTATGTTGTGTTACTATTGATGTGTGCTATCTCCAAATACTCTGGTGTAATTTTGGAAGGAAGGAAAATTGGAGTCTAGTGTCAAGAACACCAGAATATCAAGAATCTTGAAGAATCTGAATAGGATTTTACCTGATATTGTTTTTTTAATCTTTAGATCCCAATAATGGAACTGAGAATCCAGAAGCTGCAGTGTTCTCAGAGAAAAAGAATGGACCAGAAGATCCAGAAATGGTTGTACCGTCAGTGAAAAAGAATCTTCCTGAGAGCCCAGAAGCTACTGAGCCCTCAGAGAAAGGGAACGGAGCCGAGAGCCCAGAACCCGACACATCCTCAGAGAAAAAGAATAGAGCCGAGAGCCCAGAACCCGACACATCCTCAGAGAAAGGGAACAGAGCTGAGAGCCCAGAACCTGACACATCCTCAGAGAAAGGGAACGGAGCCGAGAGCCCAGAACCCAACACATCCTCAGAGAAAGGGAACAGAGCCAAGAGCCCAGAACCTGACGTATCCTCAGAGAAAGGAAATGGAGCCGAGAGCCCAGAAGTCACCACATCTTCAGCAAAAGGAAATAGAGCAAAGAGCCCAGAAGCTACTGCATCCTCAGGAAAGGGGAAGGAATCTGAGATCCTAGAAGCTTCTGCAACCTCGGAGAAAGGGAAAGGAGCGAAGAGCCCAGAAGTCCTCCCGACTTTAGAGAAAGAGAATTCTGAAGGTTTATTTATCCTCATCATTTTGGGATTTAACTTTTAGGCCTTATGCCCTGCCAAAGCTCCCAGTGAAATCAATGAGGTTTAGCCAGAATAAGGCAGTCGGGGTTGGGACATACCACGTTTAAGAAACATTTAAGGTGTCATCCACCCTGTCTGCACGGTATTACACTATATCTGCAGATACAATGGTGAGAGACTTTCCAAAAGCATCACCTTTAGAACCCTTTAGGCTGTGACAACACATCCCCTTTCTTACCCATCATACATATACACACTGTATGAGATTCAGCACCATGGTTTTATCAGATAGAAGCTTACAAATTAGACAAGGAAAGAAACTCAGCACTATTAGGTACAGCAGGTCAGACACACATACAATGGGCTACAAACACCTACAATGAAAAGTGAAGTTCTAACTGGGACATGCTTGTGAATCTCATATTTTGTGTTATAAATAAACCTGCTGTAACTAACTCATGTCATGCCCTGTTCTCATCTGATTAATGTTAGTTGGACTAGAAGCAACAAGACAGTTACAAATACACGACCTTAGAGAGGTCATAGATTATAGGCTTTTGTGTAGGTTTTAAAAAGGCCTTTGTGAGGATATGTTAGGAATCTTTAAGATTAATAAACTGTCTTTCTGAAATGTAACCTTTTACTTTCTGGAACCAGGGCAATTGTTCCTACAAACCCAAAATGAACTTATCGGACCTTGGAGCCAGAGAAACATGCCGGAGTCAGCACCAGCTGGTGACCTATTGGCAGCGAGGACTATTGAGAAGGAAGCAGAGGGAGCCACTCCATCAAGAACACCAGCCAAAGGGTAATGTTCATTAGAGACTATTCCGAGATTTCCTGCACTACTGTGAAAATCTCAGTAGTAGACTTGAATTCTGGTTTCAGTCACCCCTGTGTAAATCCAGAAAAATACCCCTGATGTCAATGTGGCTAGGACCAGATTCTGATCTCAGTCACACCAGAGTAAATCCATGGTTATGCCAGTGACGTTACTCTGGATTCACAAGGGTGTGAATGAGCAGAATTTGAATCTGAAAATCCACATGCTTTGTCAGCCCCAATTACAGGTCTCTCGCGTCTTACGCGCATTTAACATGCGCGATTTCGGCTTTGCGCGGTCAGCAAAACCACCACCAAAAAAAAGAGAAAAAACGCGATTTATGTATTGTTTTTGTAGTGCGGGTGATTCCGCCCGCCATTGAAGTCAATGGGATTTTGGCTCTACGCGGTTTTCGCTTTACGTGCTGACCGCGGAACGGAACCCCCGCGTAAGACGCGAGAGACCCGTATAGTGCCACCAATGTATAAGTTCTTACCAAGTCCTCCGACCTGAGAAAGAGCCATAGAAGGCCCGTCATACAACAGAGCAGGTGTAGTTCTACTATGCAGGGTGGGGGGAGGATGTGGTAAGATCACTCAACAGGAGGTCTGCAAACCCCACATGCTGTGGATTAGCACTCCATGGGTAGAGATGGGGTGGTGCATCCACAGCACCAGAGATCTGCTACATTGGACAGAGGGATGCAGCTGCTCTGGGGTCTACTGGTGGCTTGGATCAGTCTGCAGAAGGCTCCCATTGCCCAGACCCCCACAGCCCATTTGCTAGACCTGTGCACCAGGCAGAGGAATTGGCCCATAGTGATTCAAAAGTTACATCCTATTTTGACACCATTTTGCTTCCTGTACAAGTAACATTGGGTACCAATGAGTCAACACATTTGTGTGGCCCCAGCAGCCCTATGTAAAATATTTACTAGATAGTCAACAGGGTCAACATTACAGCTGAACAAACCTCTCCATACAAAACCTGGTTTTCACTTCTTTCCAAGTTGTATAATGCACCCAGGATTTAAGCCAGGCATGTGAACAAAGCCTCGTATTTTTTGTTGCCTATACTTTTGCAGCTTCCTCAACAATGACTGGTCTGAGTCCCAGCTCCTCACTCTATAAGGTCCCAGGCAGGCCACCATCTCTTCTCCCTTGGGATACTGACACTCCCTCTATGGCCTCCCTAAGATTCCTCCTCTGTTGAGATTCCCATCTAGATGTCCATCTCCTCTGGCCTGGGCAATGGCAGTTCCCTCCTATAATCTCACCTCCTCCATACAGTGTGCCTGATGCCCCTTCTGACTTCTCAAATGTCCACAGATCTGTGTCTAACTTATACCTATTCCCAGACAGTTCCGCTGGCACTTTGTTTATTTCAGGTTCCATTTCAGAACCGCCATCCATGTGTTTCAAACCTCTGTCTTCCTCTACATCCTTCTGGGCATCTAGCAGCAGCCATAATCACAGTATAGTGGTGCAAGAGCCTCTCTCTCTCTGCAAGTCCCTGCCATCTGGAACACCCAGCAACTCTCTACCTCATCAAGATTTCACCTGTTTTAAGATCTTATCTGAAAATCTCTCTTTTCTCCCCTGTTTCTAAACATTTCAATTCTATCTTCCCCTGTTTTCTTTATATTAACTTTCTAGTTCTATTACAGTATTTAAAACTGTAATGCATTTGGAATACAGTTCATATAAAAGACAAGATACAAAATATAGTACTTACTTGTTTACAACTGACAGTATATGCGCTCGGTGCTGTACAATACCCAAAAATAAACTGAAAGCTCTTTGGAGCAGGGATTATCTACAAAATATAGTTATACTGTGGATCATTGGCTTTTAAATATATAGCAGTTTTGATGGTGTAATACAAGCCTTGAACACTAGATAGCGCAACTAGCACAGAAGTATTCTGTTCAAAAGCACAGCTGGTTGAAATGAACATGTTGCATGGTGGGGAGAACAACAAAAGATTTTTAGTATTTTAAGTATCAGGGGGTAGCCGTGTTAGTCTGTATCCACAAAAAACAACAAGGAGTCCGGTGTCACCTTCAAGACTAACAGATTTATTTGGGCATAAGCTTTTGTGGGTAAAAAACCTCATCTGAAGAGTGAGGTTTTTTACCCACGAAAGCTTATGCCCAAATAAATCTGTTAGTCTTTAAGGTGCCACTGGACTCCTTGTTGTTAGTATTTTAAATTTGTCATGAACCTTTTTGTTTTGTTTGGGTGGAAAAAAATTCTATTTCATCTTAATTTAAAAAAAAAAATCCAATTGGACAAAAGTGGAAGAAAAGTAAAAAGTGAAAGCGTTTTCCCCATGATTTCAGAGAAAAAAGTCAACTTTTATTTTCAAACTTGAAGAAGAGGAAAATTTCAATTGAAGTGACAATTTTCAACTCAAACGTTTTAGGAGAAAACGTGTTTATTCTCCATCTCAAATTGTTTAACTTGCAGATTACCTGCTAATGTTCCAAGAATGCTACAAGACTAAGTATATTAAAGCCGGGGACTCGAACCCCAACAAAGCTAACCATGGCTGCTTCACAAATCCTGTTTCTTGTTCTTTATATTAAAAAAAAAAAATCTTTTCTGTCCTAGGATTTGTGATTTAGAAAAATCTGCTGGTGAAAAACCCTCAGAGATTATACGCAACAAAAGAAAAACGTTAATTGAAATTTTTCAAAAAGACCTAGAACTCATCTTGGATGAATTACTCTCCCAATCCATTGTCACAGAGGAGGAGTACAATACCTTGGATAAAACAGAGGAGGATCCCAAGAAGAAAATAAGAAAATTGTTGATTCTGATACAGAAAAAGGGGGAATCATCCTGCCAGCAATTTCTGGAGTGTTTAGAAATTATATTTCCAGGTACAGATCAGGATTTATATTTAAGCTCTGGTGAGTTGTATTTTATTTTTATTTTTCATAAGGAAAGAATGTGATAGCCATAAAATTGAATATATCCACATTTCCAATTAGAGATCTATATTAAGAAATATATATTATAATGTAAATGTCTATACAGCAAAGGAACAATGTTAAGTCCTGGATACACTCTGTCAGTTGTTTTCAACCCAGCTCACAAGCAGACCGGCTAGGTAACCCACACAGTGAGGAACCATACATTAACCCTGTTGTGTGTAGATATGAATTGCACATGGAATAAACCATTTTAGAAGATGGATCCAGATTCAGTAAATATCTATAGTGTAGACAGGCCCAAAGATAACGTATTCGATATACAACAACATTACTTTCTGATGGAGAATTAATTGAGAAGACCATCATAATCTGTCATTCTGTCAGTTTTAACTCAATCCTAGATACACAGCTCAGACCTTGTTAAAAAAGTTTTATGAGAACTTCTGAGTGTATAGATGTCATACCTCTCACTGCCTCCATCCCCTGTACTCTAATGTTTTGCACCTTGCAGAGAGAAAGGTGCTATCTTCCCACCTCACTGGCAGAGGATATATGCATCATGACTCCGTTAATAGGACTTATACCAAATCCTATGGCAGAAAGCACTCTGATATCAACACCAAAATAACCCAACACCAGCAGCCCCTCCTATCAATTTGTCTCTGAATATTTCTGTTCTTAGTAGAACAGGGAGATCACTGGAGGGTCTGCCCTTAGGACAAGCTCAGTGTTTTTTTAAGGGAATTTAGCCAAATCGCAGACCCTTATGTCCATCTCACATAACCTAGAAAAAGTGTGTAATCCTCAGAGTAAAAGAACTCCCCATCTAATTTCTTTGACAATGGAAGCAGAGAGTGACCTTATTGTTCTATTCAATGACAGATGTAATTAAACTGGAACAGAGCTTTTTTAGGGGCTGACCCAAGACTGTGGAATTAACTCCCCCAGGAACTAAGGACTATGATGGGTTGGATCACAGAAACCCACTTGGGAGCTGCCAGCTGATGTGCAAAGGCTACTTCTGTTTCTATTCTCCCTGCTAGCTCAGTGGTTTCAGCTCCCTGTCTTGGTGAAGCCAGACACACCCATCTGCTCCAACACAGACCCAGAGTCTGAACCACCTGTCTCAAAGCTGCAGGTTTACCTGAAAACAGCTCACAGAAGTGTGCTTGCCCTTAGCACTCAGATGCCCAACTCCCAATGGGGTCTAAACCCAAATAAATCCGTTTTACCCTGTATAAGCTTTATACAGGATAAACTCATAAATTGTTCGCCCTCTATAACACTGATAGAGAGATATGCACAGCTGTTTGCTCCCCCAGGTATTAATACATACTCTGAGTTAATAAGTAAAAAGTGATTTTATTAAATACAGAAAGTAGGATTTAAGTGGTTCCAAGTAGTAACAGACAGAACAAAGTAAGTCACCAAGCAAAATAAAATAAAATGCGCAAATCTATGTCTAATCAAACTAAATATAGATAAGATCCTCACCAGCTCCAAAATGTTCCCTTTTACAGGCTAATCTTCTTTTAGCCTGGGTCCACCAATCACTCACACCCCCTGTAGTTTTCAGTTTCCTTCAAGTGTCCTGGGGGGGGTGGAGAGGCTTCTCCTTTAGCCAGCTGAAGANCCCCTTTATGGTGTTCACTGTCACACCCTCCCCCTGAACTTACTGCCAGAGACTTGGACACTGTCCATGGCGGAGGCAGTACCCGTAAAATTCCTGTTAGTCTTTGATCACACTTCTTTTCAGTACCTTGAAACCATATGTCATTTCTAGGGGTTTTAGCCCATTTTGAGGTTCCTGATCCCCAGATGCCTGAAAACAGGAATTAACTCCCCCAGGAACTAAGGACCATCAACAAACCTCACCAACTTCTGGCCAAAGTGCAAGGTGCCTTTCATTGGCCATGCGCTCTCTAACATATATTTCTTTTTAAAAATCCAAAACAGAACACACCCCTGCTCACCCTTCTGGGGATAGGCCGAGAGAACAAACCATTGACAGAGGTGCATCATGTTGCTTAATGCATTGCTGGAAGGTGCTCAGATGCTTCTGTGATGAGTGTGGTGTAAGAACCTGTAGAAAAGAGAATTTCACTTAATGCACTTTTCCTTTTGGCTCCCTTGCCAAATTGTTTTATTCCAGAGGAGAAAGCTGACACCCCGCAAGTACCAGAGGTGGTAGAGAAAGACCTTCCTACAGGTATTGCCTCTTACAACCCTTCCTGCTGGCTACTGTATCACATTATTGTAAATGATCATGGCAACTAGCTTTGCAACTGGTTTTGACAATTTGACTCGATATTACTATTTATTGATATAATTCTCTGAATGTTATAACACAGGAAGACAAATATAATCCCGCCACTGCTTCATTAAGGGCCTTATCCATATCCCATTGAAATCTATAGAAGCCTGACTTCAGCAGGAGCTGGATCAGTCACTGTGCTAATAGATAGGGGCCCCAATTATAGACGAGGATCCTAGGTGCTACTGCAATACAAATCATAAATATAATAATTGAGAAAATATATTTAGCCAGTTGTTGAGTGGGGAGCTGTCTGTCAACCACGGCAGCAGCAGAACAGTTTTTAGAGGGTTTACAAATTGACTTTTTTGCCCTGTGAGGGCACATTCAATTTGGGGGAAAGGAGGGTCATAGGTTCCACTCAAAAAGTGCTAAATAAGAGAAACACTTGAGAATTTGAACGCTACTGCGGTATTTCCCTCACTGTTACAGTAGTTCTCTGGTTATTTTCACTGAGCGAGAGTAGTGACTCAAAGCAAAATGATTAGCAATATGGTAATACTATGACTGTCAGTTCAGGACCATACTTTGTAGGGAATCTGAGGTTATTATCCTAACAATACCAACTAATTGCTACATGTTTACTTTGAGCGTTGAATCTGTGAAATGTTTTGGTTACGTTCATATTTTTTCTGGTAGTAGCACAAGAAGTTTTAGAAGAAATTAGTAGATTTCCATCTTTCTTCCCAGCATGCTTTTCCTCACTGTATGTTCAGATTTTCGATCAACTCCGCTTGGCAAGTTCTACAAGACTATTTCCTAAAGTTCAGTTTCTGTACAATTGAGTATAACAGTATTAGCTCAGTGTTAGAAGAGGCAAGCTAGTTGAATTGCAATTGGATATAGATCCAATATCCATGGAGCTTTTAAATCCAAATTGTGGACTAATGTTCTCAAAGTTCAATCAAAGCAAAAACTCATACAAAGTTCATTTGAATCTAAGAGTTTGAAAAGGCTTCTTTTAGACTCATTTCTAAATTACTGTAAGCAAAACAAAGCAAAACAAACCAAAAAAACAAAGGATTTATGCAGCCAAATTAAAGTCTGACAAAAGAGGGACTCCCCAGATAGCCTTTCCACCTTTTCCCTAAGGAAAGTCAGATAAATACAAATCCTCAGATCACTTCCTTCTACTAGAGTGTAGATAAATTGTTTATTTCATGCCTGATGGTCCTTGATACACTGACAACTTCTGCACCCAGGGAATTCAGCAGTGTTTTTTCTGCTATTCAGTAAATATAGAGACTTAGTAATTAATGGTGATGATATATTTTCCCTTTGGATTTCTTTCTAGATTCTTTAATTCAGGAACAAGAAGTTGCTATTCAGCAGGACCCAGAACAGAAGCAAAAAGACCTCCCCAAAGGTATCCTCATATAATTTTCCCATGTGCACGTGTCATTAGTATTGCGTCTCATTAGTTAAAAATACTATTAGATTTATGATGGCTTTGAATACTTTAGCTAATATAATCCATACAAAAACACTAAGCATTAGTCCTTCGTAGTTTAGAACATCTCCATTTAAAACCCCAGGATTAATGACGTAGCAGATCCAGGAATCCTCAGCTACCACTGTGAGGGGTACTGTATAAATCCCTAGATAGGATAGATATGTTAGTAACCCACTGTACAGTCAGGCCTCGATTTACATTGTGGTTATGTTCTTAAAAAACACCGTGCAAATAGAAATTGTGTAAAAAGATACCAAGGCTCTATGGGAAATAAGGGTTTAGGTTCCAGGCTCACAAGATAAATGCCACGAGGGTGGAGTGGCGTAAGCCCCCCCGTGCCCCGACCCCGCTCCGCGGCAGGAGCGCCAGGCGGAGCAGGGCGAGCCCCCAACCCCACTCCCCAGCTGGAGCACTGGGCAGAGTGAGGCGAGTCCCAGACCCCGCTCCCCGGCAGGAACGCCACTGGGTGGCAGAACAGGGACGAGCCCCGGACCCTGCTCCCCAGCTGAAGTGCTGGGCGGCAGAGCAGGGTGAGCTCTTGAGGTGGGTGCACACCTGGGACCGGGGGGGGGGGGGGGGGCCGGGCCGGAGTTTCCATGGCCCCCCCCAAGGCCGGCTGGGGGGGGGGAGGGGGCAGGGAAAGAGCTGGCAGGGCCCCCCCCCCCCCGGGGGGGGGGGGGGGGGGGGGGGGGGGGGGGGGGGGGGGGGGGGGGGGGGGCCTGGCCAGAGTTTCCATGGCCCCCTGCAAGGCTGGCTGGAGGAGGGAAGGGGAGGCGCCCCGATCCCTCCTGCTCCATCCCTCCTGCCTTCCCTCCGCCACCCCCATCATTTCCCACCCACCCAAGTGTCAGGTCCTGGCTATGCCACTGACCTGCACATCTTGACCAATGTGCTGCACCGTGTAAAAGTGAATCCCTACTGTGTACAAAAAGAAAGGGTCACAATTAATTGACCGTGTGTAACTGAAACCGTGCAAAAAAAATACTGTGGAACTCAAGGCCTGACTGTACATATTATCAGACTAGAAGGCACAAAGGCAGTTGCATATAGCAGTGAGCTGTGAGAAGACCCGGTCTGTGAGTGGTATTGTGACCCAACTCTCCAAAGAAGAGAGCACATTGTATCATGGAAGACATGGATTTGTCCTCAGGTGAGGCTGCAGTTGTCTGTATGTCCCTATAAGTCATGTTTATGGGAGAGGATCGAAGAAAGGTTGGGAACATGGGCAAGATTAAAAAAATCCTACACTAGTGTCTATCATTGACTGCAAACAGCAACGTATTAACGGAGGGAAAACTAAGAATACAGAGCAATCTAAATAATTATTGAAGTGCATGAGAAGTGTTGCTCCTTGATGTATCTGTCACTTCCATGTATTGCCATCCTCTAATTACAGCTTTGCACCACTACCCTAATGTCACAATCAACAATTGCCAAACAAAATCACAATGGCCCTGATTCTCCTCTACATCTCACTTGCAGCTCAGATGTAGTGGGAAGTGGCCAGTGCAGGGAGCTGGTTACATCTCTCTGAGCCTCAGCATCCCAGAACCTGTGGAAGGTAGAGCAGCCTGGGGCCTCCTCTAGTTTATGCCACTGATGCAAGGTCTGTAACAAACCTCAATGCCAGTGGAGGATCAGGTGTAGTACCACTCCACTCGACAATGCCACTTAGGTCTCCCTGTGCTAGGGATTGGGTGGGGGAGCCACTTCTGCCAACTTTCCACGAGTGGCAAGTTCCCCTACCCAGGAAAAATTCTCCACAGGTTCTATTGGACCATTTTCCACCACCTAGGTAGCACAAGTGGCCTTTGCTGATAAGACAATCTAGCCCTATATTTTCAGCTCTGACATTTATGTTCATATTTTAACACCGTTCTACAGAGAGAAGAAAAGCATCCAGAGAAGTTCTCTCCAAGTTAAAATTACAGAAGTATGAAAGCAGAAAGCTCAGGATGAATGATGTCCTGGAAATCAACTCAGGAAGTTTAAAGGACTGGACTCCTCAGAAATTAAGAGATTTACCATGGCATTTCCTGAGGAAGGTCATGGCTTTGAATGTGACAGCCAGAAGCACAAGCCTTAGGTGTGGGGCACCTCATAATCAAGGAACCAGGGTGGATGAGGAGGAACAAGGTATCAATGAACACATTTTCTTTTTTAGTGACTCTGACACTAAAGTCTCTGTGAATCCACTTGATCTTCTCTGTGCCGTTCTGCTTTGTTCAGACAGTTTCCTACAGCAGGAGATCCTGTCCAAAATGTCCATGTGCCAGTTTGCCCTCCCTCTGCTGCTCCCTGCCCTCGACACCCCCAAGTGCACCCTGCAGCTGTGGGCCATGAGGGACATTGTGAGGAAGTGGAGGCCGCACTCCCTGGCAGAGAGCAGAGGGTTCAGAGAGGAGAGCCTGGTGCTCACCAAAATGCCAACCATTTCCTTTGTGCGGCTGGGGAGCTGCAGCTTCTCCAAGTCCAAACTCCTCAATGAGGTTCTCAGCCCCTCCCAGCAGCACCACGATTTCTTTATCCATCAGGATTTGTCATCTGGGAACGTCCCTCGAAAAATCGCAGATGGGTTGATAGAAATTTCCTGGTTTTTCCCTGGAGGGAGGAAGAATTTGGATCTTTTCCCAGAACCTGTGGCAGTTACAAATCTACGTGGAGACATTGAATCTCACTGGCTGCAGTTCAGCTTTTTAACAGAGGTCTCCTCAGCTGTGTTCATATTTGCTGAAAACATCACTGAAAGAGAGTACACTCTATTATCGTCTTTGAAAGAATCCACAACTAAATACTACTTCATTCTCAACCGCCAGGCTGGGAAATCCAATGAAACTCTGGCATTCCTTAACAAATTAGCCCCTGTGCTGAAATTGAAAAATTCACATATGCTGATGAAAGATAGCAGCACAAATAACGCAAAATTTGTGGAACAGCTGCAGTCCACCATACAAAGCATAATGAACTCTTCTCCCAAGAAGATAGGTATAGAAGATATGGCTGTGATAGCGCGTGAACTAGGAATCCAAATAGATGAAGACCGTGTGGCATGTCAGACTGCGAGCAACTGCGTTAAAGAAATCACCACAGAAATAAAGGATGTGGCATATTACAAACAAGAAATGCTGAGGCTCCAAGGGGACTTATGGAAAAGCCTGGCTAAAGTGGAAAAAGAAATGTGCCGAATGAGAAGGCAGGGGGATATCCCTGCTGAGAAATATAAATCTCAGCTGAAAGATAAGATGTTGGAATTACGAAAACAACAGAATAAATGTGACCTTACTGATGGTTTAACTAAATTCATTAATGCAATACAACATCTATCTCCATTAGAAAAACATTATTTCCTGAAATGGATGAAATTTCAGCTGGATCACATTGCTAGGGGGAATCTTTCTAAACTACGGGCTGAATACAAAGAGAAATGCAAGTCTTTAGGAGATGACCCCAAACAGTTGGCAGAACTAGATAAATTAATATCTTCCACTTCTTTAGGGGTGGAGCATTTCATGCGTGAGTTGGGGCAGTTTTATGAGGCTGAATGCTCAATGGTTAAAGAAGGCAAAATTCTAAAAAGTGGAAGGCAATTCACCCACCTCCCAGGCATAGCAGCTGACCTGATGCTGGAAGGGTTTCCTATTGAGCTGATTGATGGAGATGCATCCAACATCCCACTGCAGTGGGTAACAGATGTTCTGAGTCAGCTCCATGCCAAGCTGAAGGGAAGGTCCAAAATGCTGGTTCTAACGGTGCTGGGAGTGCAGAGCACTGGGAAATCCACCCTCCTCAACACCATGTTCGGCCTGCAGTTTGCAGTGAGCAGTGGCCGATGTACGCGAGGAGCCTTCATGTTGCTCATTCAAGTTACAGAGATTTTAAAAAAGGAACTGGGCTGTGATTTCATCCTGGTGATAGACACAGAAGGCTTGAAAGCCCCTGAATTGGCCAAACTGGAGGACAGTTATCAACATGACAATGAGCTGGCCACACTGGTGATTGGACTGAGTGACATAACCATTGTTAACATGGCCATGGAGAATGCCACTGAAATGAAAGATATTCTGCAAATTGTGGTCCATGCCTTTCTCAGAATGGAAAAAATAGGGCAACATCCAAACTGCCAGTTTGTGCATCAGAACGTCAGTGATGTGTCTGCGCATGAACAAAACATGAGGGACAGGAAACACCTCCTGGAGCAGCTGAATGAAATGATCAAAGCTGCAGCAAAGATGGAAAAACTAAACAAGGAAATCAAATTTTCTGATATCATGGAGTATGATCTGGAAAAACACAATTGGTACATCCCCGGGCTGTGGCATGGAGTCCCTCCCATGGCTCCGGTGAATATGGGATACAGTGAAAAAGTATATGAGTTAAAGAGGTATCTGTTTGAATTCATAAGGAACCGGTCACTTAAAAGAACCCCCAAGGACATTCCACAGTTTATTGAATGGGTGAAGAGTCTGTGGAATGCTGTCAAACATGAGAACTTCATCTTCAGCTTTAGAAACAGCCTCATAGCTGAAGCCTATAACCAGCTCTCTGTGAAGTATTCTGAGTGGGAATGGGATTTCCGCAAGGAAATGCACCTCTGGATAACTGAAAAAGAAACTGCAATTCATAATTTTTCTCCTGATGAACTAGAAGCTGATAAGTCACAATATGAAATGCAACAAAAACTACAGTGTGGAGAACAGAGAATTCTGGAGCTTTTAAAACAATATTTTGAAAGCGGAGCAGCAAATCTGCATCTGATAGAAAAGTACAGGGAAGATTTTATCAGAAGTGCAAAGAGCCTGAAGACTGAGCTGGAAAGTTATTCATTTAAGAAATGTAAGGAAGCCATCCACATTAAAAAAGGCCAGCACAAGATAGCCAATATCCAGGCTGAGTACATGAAAGTAATTGAAGGGAAAGTGGACATGCTTTTAGAACAATGCAGGAGAAAAGAAAGTAAGTTGGAAAATAAAGAATTGGAAATGGAATTTGAAAAAATGTGGAAAGAAACATTTTCAGAATTATCGCCCATTTGTTTACAGAAACATGAAATTCACGAAGATATAGAGTTCCATCTGAGAAAAGACCTGGATAACAGAGGGAGTTCTGTCAATCAGAAGATACAAAAAGCAGGAAGCTTGATGAATTATAGAATTAACTCTTTCACAATGAGACCTGAATATTTAGACTTTTCATTTACCTCAGCTGTGAAACGTTGGTTTACAAAAAAACAGTCACAGAAAACAGAAAAACTTGCTGAATCCTTGATGGACCAATGTAATAGTTACATTGAAGAGAGAGTCTGTTCCAAGGCAGACTATGATGAAACCTATTGCAGAGAATTGTTGCATTTGATCAATGAGAAACTTCAACAGGAGGAAGTGAAAAAACTGCAGACTTCTGTTTGCTTTGAAGTTGATCTGAAACTTCACATTTTGGGGGAAGCCGCTCATGCATTTCAGAAGATGCATGAAGATTTTCTCAAGGAAAATGATCCTCAGCAACGGTTGGAGAAGCTGAAACCTCAATATTTCTCTATATTTAAAGACCACTACTTGGAAAAAGATGCCCGACAAAATAGAGCCAGGGATTTATGTGATCAGTGTCTCAAACCTGCCTTAATGGATTATGTTAGCAAAAGACTCGGACTGGAAATAGTGGATGACATTCTCAGCAGCGGACAGTCTATTGAATATGCCAGCCGGAGCTTTTTCCAGTTCACTGTGCAGAAGAAGCTGTTAGAAGATGGAAACTTCAACAACTATGTGAAATACATTATCAACTATGAAAAGTTTGTCAAAGCTTGGATATGGAGGCACATATTAGATTACTACAGAGAGGCTGAGGATTTGGAAGAGCTGGAGGAAGAAATTCTATCCATGATAATAAAGAAAGTCAGGGATGCTCTGGAGAAAGCCAAAGATGAAAGTGTTACGACAGTCTCAGCCTTTCTAAACAACTTTTGTAAAGTGCTGCAGAAGGACCTAGTCATTTCCAAGGATAGCTTGGTGGGGATACAGTTTAAAAACACAGCAGATCCAGATCAATTTTCTACTTTTATTCAAACCTTCCTTCCTAATCTGCAGCAACAAATACTAGCTGAATTGAAAGATTTGGAAATTAAATCAAAGCTCTCCCAGCTGCCACTGAAGCCCCAGGATGAAATCTTCAAGCGAGTGTTTGGCTGTGGAAAGCAGTGTCCATTCTGTAAAGTCCCCTGCGAAGCAGGAGGAGGGGATCATAAAGAGCACTTTGCATCAGTACATCGTCCTCAAGGGCTAGGAAGATACCAAAATCTGGTAACAGAAAAGCTTACCTACTCTCTATGTTCTTCTGATGTGGTTTCCAACACTACATTTAGAAATTCAGACACAGATTGGAAGGATCATCCTTATAAAGATTATCGTCAATATTACCCGCACTGGCGCATTCAGCCAGATCCTAGCATTACTGCTTCTGATTACTGGAAATTTGTTTTTAAGGAGTTCAATCAACAGTTTGCTAAGGAGTATGGTGCTAAACCAGCTGATCTCCCAGCAGACTGGCAAAAAATAACCAAAGAACAGGCTCTGGAGAGCCTAAAGGAAGCATTTACTATGAAATAAACATGCAGACAATCTGCTTAAATGGGATATACATGTGATCAGACAGGAAAATGAACATTCTTTTGATTTAAAAACAGACATGAAAAAAAATCCAACTTCAAACAAATACGTAATTTCATCTATGAAGCTATTAGGCACCGTTCATAACTTCAGAATGAAAATCCCCTTTTTTTATTTGTAAGAGAATCAAGTCTTAGGTTTTTGAATGCTCAAACCACAGATACATTTCACCAGAGCCAAGGTGACATCCAATAACCAATTAATTCACTCCCAAAACAGATCAACTCTCCTACTAATTCAAGTATCAATACCCTGACCCAGGCAGCTAAACTCAAAGGTCTGGTCCACACTAGGGGCGGGGATCAAAATAAGATACGCAACTTCAGCTACGAGAATAGCGTAGCTGAAGTCGAAGTATCTTATTTCGAATTACCTGCACTTACCTCGCGTCCTCGCAGCGCGGGATCGACGTCCGCGGCTCCCCCGTTGACTCCGCGAACTCCGCTCGCCCTGC
Organism: Platysternon megacephalum; assembly: GCA_003942145.1. Lineage (NCBI taxonomy): Eukaryota > Metazoa > Chordata > Testudines > Platysternidae > Platysternon > Platysternon megacephalum. The sequence continues at coordinate 98,967 of QXTE01000746.1, forward strand.
TGGAGTTACGGAGTCGATGTGAGCGCGTTCGGGGATCGATGTATCGCGTCCAGACGAGACGCGATACATCGATCCCCGCTACATCGATTTCTACCCGCCGATCCGGGCGGGTAGTGTAGACGAGGCCAAAGGGTAGGATACACCATACCATGTAATCGTATTTTGCCCAACAAAATCTGTTTTATTAGAAAAGCTGGGCAGGGTCATTCCAGATAAAGGATTATCTGCATTTCTGGCCCTAGTTATAATTCGGACAGTATACCATGATCATAAATTACCAAATCCCATGCCATTGATGGCTCACTTGTAGTGCTCCCTCTGCCCTCCATTCCACGTACTCTGTTCACCCCCACCTGTGGTCTGTCTCCTCATCTTTGCTCCATTTCGCTTATGCCATCTACTCACTTCCCCCATTACCATGTTTCCTGATGACTAGGCTCCTAAAAATAACGGGTGGAATACACCGTCTAGACAGTAACTTGTAAAGCAGCTCAGGGTTCCAGTGCTGAAATAATCTGATGAAAAGAACCAGGACTCTAAAAGAAGTCTAACAAGAAGGGGCTCCTAGCACAGAGCAGCACCTCACTCTCTCTTCTCTATCTGCCAGGGGATGGATGGTCTTCAAGACTAGGACACATGGGTTCTCTTCCTAGTTCTGAGATGGGAATGTGGGCTAGTGGGCCAGAGGTACTGGGATTAGTGATTCCTGGGGTCTGTCCTAGCTCTGCCACTGACCTGCTGTGTTACTTTGGGTAATTTCACTTCCCCGACCCCTCCCTATGCCTCAGTTTGTCATTTGTAAAATAAGGGATAATGAATCTGACCCACCTCTCTGTGGGTTATGATGCTTAATTCAATAATGTTCATTTCTCTAATGGAAAACATTAAAGAATGGCAAGTTATTGTTGTGATTATTATTAATTTGATAAAACATGTGTTGGGGCAGGGAAGAAAAGCTTAAAGCTGGTTACTTCAAACATGAAGGGTTTTATTTTCTTCTTGTAATATCTTTCTGTTGATTAATCCAGGGGTCAGAGTGCTACGCATAGTTTTAGAAGCAGTTACTAATTTCTACTAGCAAACTTGCCTTGCATACTGCTTTAACGCTGTTGAAAATGTATCATCATATAAGGACAAAACAACTTATACAAAAAACAAAATAAAATTAATACAATTCTTTGCTTCATAGTCACTGGATGTTGATTCATTATAATGTTCATATGTGACTTTTTACAGCAAAATTCTCCTAAGAGGAACAGTTCATGGGGATAAGGGATAATTTAAAATGAGAGAGATGGATAGACCCCTTAGTATAACGCATTACCCTTTCCCACCCCAACAGGATGTTGACTCTTCACCATTATTTATCATGGCTTTCAGCATTCTCGCCTAATTCCATGTTCCTTATAATACAGTGGTAACCTTTTTCTTCATCATTCTCCCAACAGCGTCATAGGGGTTCAGTCCAACTGATTAATTTTGCATGAACCACACACTGATCACTGAAATTTACTGTGAGGAAAATTTTGTTTACCCCACCCCCAACTTCACAAGTGCAAAAGGCACATAGAGACCACAGACAAGAACAGGCTATAAACGAGGAGATGCCAAGAGGCAGGGGAACTGATATACGTCCACTATGCAGTGTGGGGCTGACAAGCCAGCCTGTTTCCCACCACAGGGCCAAAAGTATTTCTGATTCTTATAAACTGTAACTATTAACCTGATTTTCCAACTGACCCTCCAGTTTAGCAGGTACAAATTTGCTTCCTCAGTTAATTGTACCGACAATTTTGCGGGGAAAAATTGTGGGCCACAATTCATTGTGGATGCAAAATTTCAGCTGTGAAACTGGAGGCTCAGTTTGAAAAGCAAACCCATATGACAATAAAAGAATATTTAAAAAAAAAACCCATGCAAATTCATTAATAATTGTCAAAGTCCATATAACAACATCCTATATTAAATCAGCCTTATCAGTGCGAAATGCCATACAAGATTCACCATGCGCCAGTCTTTCCGAAACTTCTGAAAACTGACCCCCCCCTTCAGTAAAATGAAATCAAACACTACCTCACACACACACACACACACACACACTCACTCACTCACTAATAGTGCCATCTAGTGTTAAAGGCCTGGCCATATTTTAGATCTTCATAATATACTTCCTCTTCTTTCTTACATGCTTTGAGCAGCAAAATAGTTCACCCGTGCTGACTTTTAAAACAGCATCACTGGCATTTGAGTCAGTCCCCACTGAAATGAAAGGGGCACTTCACACCTCTCCAACCTCTTATTTCAGGGTCTCTGCAGACTCAGCCAGACAATACTGCGTCATCAATTACCTTCAAGTCACATTTTGATGGGTTTCTCTGCAACCATAACAGCTAGACTTACTTTTTTTTTAAATGAAAGCTAACACTAGGGAACAGATGAGATGTTTGTATGTGCCCCCAGGACTCGTCCTTTACCCCCACGTCCCCATCGGGGAGTTGTGCCGTACACTTTGGGAAACACTGCCATAGTCACACCTTCCATTTAATGGCATGCCAGAATAAACCATCCTCACAATTGCCAAACTCCGTCTGAATCTAGTGATGAGGGAACCTCAGACAAGTCAACGTATGGACAGTTTATCTGAACTATCCAGAGCTCTGGGGTAACTCTCCAGGTCCATGCAGTTATCTGCCCTCACCCACTCCTCCTTCAACCTTACCTTGTGGTGTTTTCCTGCAGCAAAGGACGATGGCTTGGTACCTGCTTCCTGGATCTGTGGTGGACGGAGCTGCTATCCCATGGGGGTATTTGGGAGGCTGCTCCCCCCAAACCCTGGCAGCTCAGCAGCAGCAGCAGCATGGAGCAGAGAGCTGGGCAGAGGATGCTGCTCCCTCGCTAATGAGTCAGACCAGACTCTGCGCCCCTGACCAGCCTCGGGGCCAAGCAGCCCCCGTGCCATGTTTTCAGGATTTACGCAGATTCACAAGGCATGTCCCTCCCCCGGGCTGCCCCGGCCCAACCCGCAGACCCCCCAATGTGAGCAGAGAGCCCCAGCCCCGGCTCCATGGCCCAGGGCAGCACAAACACAGCAGCGCACTGCAGACAGGGCCCATAGAGGTGCGGGGGGGGGGGGCGGTGTCACAAACTGATTCTTCACTGACCCCCTCCCAAAATCCCTCCCCCAGCCCCCTCCAAACTCCTCATTTCCTCCCCTGACTGACGCCCCTCCCCAACTCCTGCCCAGCTGTCCCCCTTCCCCTCCCCAATTGATACCCCTTCCCTGACTTAACCCCTCTTTCCAATTGTCCCCCCTCTCAAATTAGCCCCTCCTATAACTGACTCCCCCTCCCCTCTACTGACTGACCCCCCCCAAATTCCCCCTCTCCCATCCAACTAACCCCCACTAGGGTTGCCAACCCTCCTGGTTTGGCCGGGAGTCTCCCAGAATCAGGCTCGATCTCCCGGAGGCTCCTGAAGCCAAACCGGGAGATCGGCCACTAAAAGTCCAGTGGCGCAGCGGGGCTGAGGCAGGCTCCCTGGCTGCCCTGGCCCCACACCACTCCCGGAAGCGGCTCGCACGTCCCGTCCTGCGGCCCCTAGGCAGGGGGGTTAGCAGGGGGTCTCCATGTGCTGCCCCCGCCGTGAGCGTCGACTCCGCAGCTCCCATTGGACGTGGGAGCAGTACCTCTAGGCAAGGGCAGCGCGCGGAGACCCCCTGCCCCCGCAAGTGGTTGCAGGGAGGGACGTGCTGGATGCTTCCAGGAGCAGCACAGAGCCAGGGCAGGCAGGGAGCCTGTCTCAGCCCCGGTCACCGCGAACTGGGACTCGGAGCCGCCCGAGGTAAGCGCCGCCCAGCCAGATCCCACACCCGAGCCCGCACCCCGAGCCTCTCCTGCACCCCACCCCCCAGCCCTGAGCCCCCCCACACCCAAACTCCCTCCCAGATCCCGCACCGAACACCCCGTCCCACACCCTGAGCCTCTCCTGCACCCCAACCCCCAGCCCTGAGCCCCCCCACACCCAAACTTCCGCCCAGATCCCGCACCCCGCACCCCATCCCACACCCTGAGCATCTCCTGCACCCCGACCCCCAGCCCTGAGCCCCCCCCAAACTCCCTCCCAGGTCCCGCATCCCACACCCCGTCCCGCACCCCGAGCCTCTCCTGCACCCCAACCCCCAGCCCCCTCCTGCACCCTAATCCCTTTCCCCAGGCTCAGCCCAGAGCTCCCTCCCACACTGCGAACCCCTCAGCCCCAGCCCAGAGCCTGCCCCCCCTGCCCCATCCCGGTGAAAGTGAGTGAGGGTGGGGGGATGGAGTGAGCGGGGGCGAGGCCTCAGAGAAGGGGCAGGGCAGTGTTGGGGTCTCAGTGAAGGGGCGGGGCAGTGTTGGGGTCTCAGTGAAGGGGCGGGGCAGGGGAAGGATGTTTGGGTTTTTCTGATTAGACAGCTGGGAACCCTACAAAACACCCCCTTCACAATTAACACCCCTCCCAAGCTCCCCGCAGCCAACTGACCCCCCAAATTCTCCCCTCTCCAACTGATCCCTCCTACCAAGCTCCTCCCTCCCCTCATCCCTGGCCCCATCATGAATTCCCCCCTCTCTAGCCCCTGAGGGGCACCCTGAGCTCAGCCCCTCCCCCCTGCTCCCCTGGAGTCAGTTATGTCGGTTTAACTGTCACCTCAGGGATATTCTGAGCTCCCCTCCCCCCAAGGGGCCACCTGCACCCTCGTTCGCGTCAGGGGATGGGGGTTCATTTGCATAGAGGAGGCTGGAGCAGCCAATCAGGGGCTGGCCTGGGTGCTGGGGGGCTATGAAGGGCACGCAGACCCCTGGCTGGGCTGTGCCTGTGCTGGGAGCCTTGGCAACAATTACCTTCAAGTCACATTTTGATGGGTTTCTCTGCAACCATAACAGCTAGACTAAGGTGACCAGACAGCAAGGGTGAAAAATGGGGACAGGGGCCTGTATAAGAAAAAGCCCCAAATAGCGGGACTGTCCCTATAAAATCGGGGCATCTGGTCACCCTAAGCTAGACATACTTTCTAAAAAATGAAAGCTAACACTAGGGAACAGTTGAGATGTCTGTATGTGCCCCCAGGACTTGTCCAATCCTGCTATGGGGTACCCCCCAGTCTATGCAGCTCACTGCCCTACCCACTGCTCCTTCAACCTTACCTTATGGTGTCGTCCTGCAGCAAAGGACGGGTGGCTTGGTAACTTCTTCCTGGATCTGTGGTGGACGGAGACGCCATCCCATCGGGGATATTTGGGAAGCTGCCCCCCTCAAACCCTCAGGGTGACCAGACAGCAAGTGTGAAAAATCGGAACAGGGGGCTGGGGGGTAATAGGACTCTATATAAGACAAAGCCCCAAATATCGGGACTGTCCCTCTAAAATCGGGACATCTGGTCACCCTAGCACTAGTATCATGGAGCAGAGAGCCAGGCTTAGCATGCTGCTCCCTCGCAAATGAGTCAGAATGGCCTCTACACCCCTGACCAGACGGGTGCACTCAGCCAAAGGGCCAAGCAGCACCCATGCCAGGTTTACCAGCGTTTACATAGACAGAGATCCACAAGGCACATCCCTCCCCTGGGCTGCTCTGGCCGAGGCCACAGACCGCGCTGTGAGCAGGGACCCTCAGAGCCGGCTTCATGACCCAGTGCAGTACAAACACAGCAGCACCCTGCAGGCAGGACCCAAATGGGGGGGTGGTCAAAGAACTGATTCTCCACTGACCCCTCGCAACATCCCGCAACCAGCGCTCCTCAAACTCCCCCTCCCCTCACCCACACCTGTAACCTGTGACTGATTCCCCAAACTTCCTCAACCCCTCCCCAATTGACCCAATCTCTCTCCCTTCCACCCCACCCCCCCATTGACCCCATCCCAAACAGCCCCTCCTTTCCCCCCACTGGGAGCTGAGTGATGTCTCCAGGGCTGCAGCTCTCTGATGGGACCACGACTTTTACTTGCACACTGGGTGCCAGTCTGACTTCTCTCCCTGTCCCCGAGCCAAAGCTGCCAAATGGGCAGGACTGAAGGGATTAATGCTGGGGCAGTTGGGTGTTTGGGAGATTGCATTTTGGACTGAGAGTGACCTTCTTACCCTTGGACAGAGACCCTTCGGGGAGCAGTACCAGGGAGGGGTTTGCTGGGAGCTGATATTGTCCGGGCATTTGAGTTTCACTTCTGTTCTCCAGGCCCTGTTTCCTGGCTGCAGTTAGAGAAGCCACTTCCTGACTGTCTCGATGTAATGGCCTAGCTCTTTCTCCAGGGTCCCATCCGAGGGGGGTGGCATGGAGGGGACAGGGAGAGACCTTCTGCTGGAAACCTTGGATGATCTGAGGAAGGATGATCTCAAGAGGTTCAAGCACAAGCTGCGAGCGACCCCAAGCCATCCCCTGGGGTCAACTGGAGAAGGGGGATCCCGTGGATGTTACCGACCTGCTGATCAGTCACTACAGGGAGCACTACGGAGTGGAGGTGGCTGTGAAGGTGCTGAGAGACATCAGGCAGAGACAGCTGGCGGAGAGACTCAGCAGAGTTGGTAAGGAATGAGCCAGGGAGAGACCATCCCGTCCCTGCTGCAGGAGTTTGGGGGCAGGAGGGGCGGGTATGAGACTGGGTGGGTTAAGGCTCTCCCCAACCCCTGTTCAGCATCTGCTCTCTAGTATCTGTGTGCATGAGCCCTGCTTGACACCAACCTCAGCCTCTCTCTGCAATACTTCTCCACTAGCAAGCACAAAGTGTGAGTGTAGAAAAGAAATTTTTAATGAATGAATGGAAGTCACCCAACTAGTTAGGGAAAATGCTGCAAGCAGGATTCATAATCATGAAACTGTGAGCAGGACACCCACCCCAGAGTGCGTGGGGGCAGTGCCTTCCACCTCAAGTTCTTGAGTTTTATAACCAAAAGTTCCTTTTCTGTGCCCCTCTCTGGTCCCTCACCACACCCCACTCACTGTAGTTGTCCTTGATCGGTGAGGCCCCAGGGTTCAGAGGTGCAGCTGTGTGAGTTCACCTCCCACCCGAGGAAGAAGGCACCTTCCTTGCTCCGCAATCTGAACACTTGCTCTGAACACGCCATTCCTTTCCACTCCGCTGGCCGGCCCACCAGCTGCCCTTCCGGCCACCTGCTCACCGCTCCTGCTGGCTGCCTGCTCGCCAGTCATCTTCTGCTGTCATCTGCCTCCCAACTCTTAGTGATTATCAGCTCTTAGTGGGGGAACCTGAAGCAGGCTGGGCAGAAATGCTGCTCCCCCTCCAAATGATTTCAGCTCTAGTGAACACTTAACAAAACAAAAAACTCCTAATAGAGCCTATCTAGCTCTATCTTTGAACAGGAGGGAGGAACAGGTTAAACCTGATTGGGGATCCTTAGGCAGAGACCACACCTCCTGTCTGGGACACCTGTTCCCACCCCTTTTACTCTCACAGGGGTCTGGCATTTGAGCCCCTGGCTTAGTGAGGTCCTTTCAGCTGAGGGTGACCCCTCAATCAGGACAGGCTGAGCACAGTTCTGCTCCCCTTTACTCATACAATAAAGACAACAACGTTGATAATGACATTTCACTACCCCTCCATTCAGTACTAAAGTGATTTGTAACCCAACACCAGCCAACGTTGATCAATTTGAGCAAGGCAGTTCTAACTGCTAGATACATAAGCAATTTGCTCCTGAAGTCTCTCCCCCTCCCCAGCTAGCAGGTTGGCAGTTTTTATTAATAAGTGATCTTTCTTCTTTGTGCAAATTATACCTGTTCAGTATGCCCAGCTTGGGCTGCTAGGTAACTTTGGACAAGTCACTTCACCACCTTGTGCCTCAGTTTCCACATCTATAAAATGGGGGTGATGAGACTGATCTCCTTTACGAGGCACTTTGAGATTTACCGATAAAAAAGCATTAGATGGGAACTAGGTATAATTATTAGTATTAGAAACGGGGAGAGAGACAATATTACATAGTGGAACATGATATCCCTATATGAGTCATCAGTCAAGGTTATTGAACCCATAACCCAGGGGTGGCCAACCTGCAGCTCCGGAGCCACAGGCGGCTCTTCTGAAGTTAATATGCGGCTCCATGTATAGGCACCAACTCTGGGGCTGGAGCTACAGACGCCAACTTTCCAATGTGCCGGGGGGTGCTCACTGCTCAACCCCTGGCCCTGCCACAGGCCCTGCCCCCACTCCACCCCTTCCCGCCCCCTCCCCTGAGCCTGCCGTGCCTTCGCTCCTCCCCCATCTCCCAGAGCCTCCTGCACGCCACGAAACAGCTGATCGGGAGGTGTAGGGAGGGAGGGGGAGGTGCTGATTGGCGGGGCTGCCAGTGGGTGGGAGGCGCTGGGAGCCGGGGCGGGGCGGGAGCTGATGAGGGGCTGCTGATGTATTACTGTGGCTCTTTGGCAATGTACATTGGTAAATTCTGGCTCCTTCTCAGGCTCAGGTTGGCCGTAACCTCTGGCTCTAACAGCATAAGCCTCTACTGCCTGAGCTAAAAGAGCAAACCTAGTAAAACGCAACGATAGTAGGAGTCTCAAACACTATGTTTGGTTTAGTCACTAGATGGCAGCAGTGAGCCATTTCTGTTCGGCTGGGTTATGCTATAATTTATATAGATTGGAATGAACAAAGGTTTCCAAGGCGAGTTAGGCATCCAAACTGCATTGAATTTCAGTGGGAGCTGGCCTTCTACCTATTTTACTGCCTTTGCATGTTCAAAGCACCGGACACACATCAACTGATTACTAGAGAGACAGATCCCTGTGTCATTTGAAAAAGAGGATTATTCAGCGCTGATCATTTGTGCCTCATCTTGTTTCTTTTGTTAGGGTCTATAAATCCAGGGCAGGAATCAGAGACTAAGAGTGACTCAGAGCCAGGGGAAAAAGATGGTTCAAATCAGTGTGAGGAATCAGCCATTGGGCAAGACCCAGAAACGGAACTTTCCCAAGGTAATTCCTACTAGTATTATTTATTTATTTGTATTACCATAGCACTGAACAAAAAGACAGTCCTTGTCCCAAAGAGCTTATAAACTAAGTATAAGACAAGAGACAGCACATGGAGACAGACAAATTGACGGGGGGAGTAAAAGGAAACAAGGAGATAATATCGGTCAACATGATGGGCAGTGGATTTTCAAGGAGGATAATGAGTTATTTTTGCAGTGTTTACAGAGAGCTTCTCCCAAGCATGAACGGCAGCATGGGAGAAAGCAAGAAAATTTAACAAGGTGGGTGACGGAGACTGGCATCATAGAATAAGAGGGGCTAGGATTCAACAACTTGATATCAAATGAGAGATGATAGGTTGAGTGGGGATTGGCTGCGAAGGGCCTTGAAAATGAAGACAGGTAGCTTATCTTTGATGTGACGGAGAAGGGGAAGCCAAAGGAGGGATGCAAATGGAGGTGACATGGTCAAAATGACCAGCAGTGGTCTGAATGGATACGAGAAGGGCGAGATTTCATTTGTCGGGATCAGAGAGAAGTATGCTGCAGACATCAAGACTTGAGATGATGAGACCCTGGACGACACTTTTAGTTGTGCGGATGTGATGGGTTCCCCAGGGTGCAACTTGGAACTGGGGTACTGCTGAGCCCTCTGTCTTACCAACCTGGGCTCCATCTCACACTGTGATGCTGGGACAAGCTGCAAACCCCTCCAGGTCCTGCACTCACACAGTCATCCACAGGCAGGGACACCCCCAGCTGAGTTACACGACTGCTTTCACCAGTCACTCATGAACCAACAAGAGAGAGGCTCCAGCCAACTCCCCCCAGCCTAGGACCCCAGAGTTGTACCTGCCCTGGTCAGAAGTCCGACCAGTGTAAGTTTATTACCCAGTCCGCCCCTCCTTCAATGTGGAGAGGACACGCTCTTATTCCTAAGCAAATTTCCCTTGCACTTCAAGCAACCCACTCTTTTAGGTAATCATATAAAGCAGATTTATTAACGACAGAAAGATAGATTTTAAGTGTTCATAAGTAGTAAGCATACAGA
>QXTE01000747.1:0-64960 GCA_003942145.1 Platysternon megacephalum
AGCTGTGAACAGTATTCAATTGTTTGTTTAAAATGTATACTGTGTGTGTATGTATATGTGTGTGTGTGTGTGTGTGTATATATATATATAGTTTTTTGTCTGGTGAAAAAAGATTTCCCTGGAACCTAACCCCCCCCATTTACATTAATTCTTATGGGGAAATTGGAGTCGCTTAACATCATTTCGCTTAGTCGCATTTTTCAGGAACATAACTACAACGTTAAGTGGGGAGTTACTGTACTTGGTACAAAGATTATTACAGCAGTCTCCAGGGTGTGGACACGGGTACATTCTCTTACAGTAGGATTTCTTTTGTTCCTAATAAACTTCAAAATTTTCTCCTTATTATCTGTAACCATACCAGTTGTGACTCTTTCACTGATGTCTTTAGCTCCCCATATCAATTTTTACCTTTCATAATTTACGCCATCTATCCTTTTTCCCATGTATTATGTTGCTTTTTATTTGTAATTGCTGCCAGTTGAGGTCAATGAATATGGTTATGCATATGAGTTTTCAGGATCTGGGCCTTAACATGTACATTATGAATATTTGCCTTTATACTAAATCTGCAGGGGGATCTTAATATAAGGTAACCACTGTCTGTGTGGGATTAGGAAGCATCATCCTGCTTCCACTTCACCTCACTTCCCATGGGCATGTTACAAAATTATCCATAATGTGGGTTGTAAGATTTCCTCTGTAGCCTTTGGTGCTGATCGCTGTCATATAGGACAGATCTTGAACTCCCAGACCATTGGCTTTGATCTGCCATGGTATTTGCTATGTTAGGGGGTGCAAGTTAGCATATCCCCTTTTTCCCATTAAGGTAATATGAGGTAACGCTAATATTAGTCTTGTTCTCTTCTAGGAAGACCATGTAAACCACTAGAACTAGAAAATGGCAGGGTTCATTTAACCGATCTCCGGTTTGATTCAACAGCAAACTTCTCCTGTAATGAAGGGTGAGTGGCAAGTTGCTTCTTTTGACTAATTAACAGAACCTAGACTGGTGTAAAAGTGCTGCTGAAGTATGGCAAAATGAGAGAAGAAAGCCTGCTTAACTTCTAGAACATAAGTGAGTGGTGTGCTATAAATCTGTAACGATGGGCTGGGCCCTTGTTGAGAATTAAACCTGCGATTTTTTTCAAAGGAGTTGAAGGAAGAGAGCCACCCAGCTACGGTTGTCATGCAGTGGGAGATGGGCACCTAACTCGCTCAGGTGCTTTTGAAGATCCCAGCCTAGAGCCCTCAGGGGATCGTCCAGCAGGGGTTGGGTTATGAGACTGAGAGTCCCACCTGGGGGGTCATGTGGCACTTACTGACCCGTGCCGTCTCTCCCTTGTTACAGGGGTTTCTGTCTGGGTGCTGGGAGCTAGTGGCAGAATATTGCCCATAAAATGCTGCACCAGGTAGGAGCAGACCTTTTCCTGCTCCACAGTAGCAAATATTTGTCTGTCCCTCCCTTATAGATATCGGTTTTACCCAGGAGAGCCTCAAGTGCATATGGGTCCATATGGGTTATGTTGTGCATATTTTGTCCATATGGGTTATGTTGCCAGGCCTTGGGGAATCAAAAATAGCTTGTGGCTTCATTGCACTGAGCAGGTGTGTGTTGGATTTTTGAGGTCTCAAAGTTGAAGGCCAGAAGGGACCACCAGATCCTCCAGTCTGACCTCTTGTATATCACAGGCCACTAACACTTCCCAGGGACCCACGTACTAAACTCAACCAAAATTAGTCTAAAATACTACAGCCCACAGGAGCTTAGACCATTATGTGCCATGGGCAGAGACTAGGAGGCCTGAGGTGCACAAATTCCTCGGGCCCCTGTCATGGCAGGGAAATGTTAAAGTGAGATATATTGAGATAATCCTGGCAAGTGACCTGTACTCGCATGCTACAGAGGAAGGCAAGAAAACCCCCAATGTCACTGCCAATCTGACCTGGGGGAAATTACTTAACGACCCCACATACTAGAGCCTGAGCATGTGAGCAAGAACCAGCAAGCCAAGCACTGAGGTGAGTGCTTGATGCCACCTCAGAGCCCTGGCCTTCCCCATCCAATGTCCCATCTTCAGCCATGGCCATCCCTGATGGTTCAAAGAAAGGTGATAAAAGAAACCAACTCAGAATACATTGGGTGGGGAATCCCTTCCTGAGTGCTGCAGGTGTCTGGCTGAAATCCTGAAGCATGAGCTGTTAGGAACATAACACACGCACTGGAAACAAACCCCAGGGTTGCTGAGCCCTGCCATCACAAGCAACCCCATTATATAATTGCACCCATAAACTTGTCTGGCTCTCTCTCAAACTAAGTTAGTTGCCCCCACAGCTACTATTGTGTGACTGCTCCTGAGCCTGACCTTTCCGATGCTTAGAAACCTTCTAATTTCCAGCCTGAAGTTGTTCATGGCCAGTTTTTACCCTTTGTTCTTGTGGCAGCATTGTACTTGGTTTAAATAGCCCTTCACCCTCCATGCTAATTGAATGGATTGCGTTGCGTGGGCACACAAATGACATGAATGCAGGTGTTGTGTAGGGTTTTGTTTTTCTGTATCACAACTTTAGGTGGCTTGTCCAAGCAGCAGAGATTGGACTCCCAAGGGATGTTTGAGGTGGGGGGAGATGTCAAGGCCCAGTCTCAATTAGATGTATCTGGGTGTGGTGAGGTAACTCCCTGGGGCAAGGCTGGCTCTCCAACTCCACAGAGGTGGGAGTTAAATCCCTTGGTTTATCCTATAGATTGGTCATTATCCTGCCTTCTGGATGAAGTAGGTTTGAAACACAGAAATTTCTGAGCNCGACTCCACAAAGATGGGAGTTAAATCCCTTGGTTTATCCTGTAGATTGGTCATTATCCTGCCTTCTGGATGAAGTAGGTCTGAAACACAGAAATTTCTGAGCTCTTGTCAAAGGACTTCATGACTTTCTGTGCAGTAGCCTATAGGGGGCTCAGGCTTTGGATTGTGCAGGCCTATGAGGTCTCTGGGTTTAAAGACCACTGGTTAGATCTTGGACAGTTAAGATGCTTGAATTTTGAATATGGCACAGGGAGATGGCAAGTGGGTGACAGCTCAGGGCAGCTGTCTTGTCTCCCATTGCTGCTGTAGGCAGGTTGTCTGTGGGTGTAATTCTATTTTACAAATTATCAGCTGCTTGGCCGCCATCTGTTCTCTCACTCACTCATTCTCATTCACTGTTCCCTGCCTTCACAGGAGATTGAAGTGAAAGAACTTGCAGAAATCAATGTAATCGAATGCTTATTGTGTTCTGTAGTGAAGACCAAGTGTAAGCTTTGCCAGTATGTTGCAGCTTTGGGTGCTGGGTTTAGCTGTACCTTCAGCTAAATGGACTTGGAAATGCAGTGCTTCTGGCTGCCCAGCAGGGGCAGCCTTGGTTAAAGTAGGAGAAAAAGTAACAAGAGCTGCTTAAGCTGAGCCAGCCTGACACAACAGGGCAGAGAAGAGGTTTTTAGTTCTTATGCAGAGAAAAGCAGAGTAACTCTCTAAGGTGCAGAATGCCAGCGGGTCAAACACTTCCTCCTACATGTTAGTATGAGACACAGCCTCCTACTCAGCAAGTCCAAACCTTTTTCCATGTCCAAGCACTGTGAGCAGTGATCTGTAAAATAACTAGTTTTCTGGGTATTTGAAGAGTTCTGTAGCAGAGGTGGTAGGGCCTTCTTTCACCTACTGGAGATGGGAGTGCAAAAATCTCTAATTTAGAAGAGGGGTAATTTGTTCCCCTTTGCAGGGAATTAACAAGTATTCCCAAGCATCTGATAAGCATAGCCCAGAAGTGAGGACTCTCTCCTGTTAACGTTTTTGGGAGCTATATCCTATGGTTTGTTGCTCTTTATTGCCTTTAACTACACAGGGCCTGATCTTCACGTACAGCAGCGCAGCTCTACTGTTGTATATAATGATGCTCCTATATTGATGGGAGAGTCTCTCCCGTCAGCACAGTTAATCCATCTCTCCAAGAGACAGTAGCTATGTTGGCGGGAGTTCTCCTCTCGACATAGCGCTGTCTATGTCAGGGGGTTAGGCCAGTATAAATGTCATTCAGGGGTATGGAATTTTCACACCCCTGAGCAATGTAGTTGTACCGATATAGATGTGTAGTGTAGACCTGGCCTTAGTGTTCCTTGGTCCTATGGTGTTAGATGTGTCCCTTTTTCAATGGTTTGTCTCCACCTACTGGCAGAAAGAAACCATGTTCCATCTTTCTGGATGGTTAACTAGTTCTGTGCTTACATGAGTAACAAACTTGAACCTTTTTTCTTTCTTTAGTTACAGATTAATTGGAACGACTTCTACCCAATGTGTTCTTGTGGGAAATGGAGTTGATTGGGATAAGGAGCTTCCACTTTGCCAAGGTAAACTAATTTAATGGTTTTAAGAACGGTTCACGTCTGGAGATGATGCAGCATAGCTGGTCTACAGAGGAGTCTCTGTTCTTACTTTGGCATTTAATCCAAATGACAGTTGAGTTGAGGGGAGGAATGAAATCATACTGTGGTTCTCCATGGTGTTCGGATGACTCCTACAGAATCTTCTTTTTTATTATTATTATTATTTTTTTTTTTTTTGGAAAGTCCCTTTTTGATTGTTCACCTGGCACTGTTTAATATGCACAATCCAACAGGCCTCATGGCTCATCTTTGCTATTGTATCTGTGAAATCCTGCAGTTCACTAAGTAAAAGTAATCAAGAAGTCTTGACCCTTCCCAAATCTGACTATTCACTTAAAATCTGAGGCTCTTTTGGAGTGAATCACAATTAATTTGCCTCTACCTTAATTTGATCTCTTGGATTCTTTCTGGGCTTGATCTGTCAATCATGCTGCTGATGGTCCAGTCTAGAATCAGCTGCTGCTACAAGCAATGTCCTAGCTTAGTTTTCTGCTGGTGGAACAACACTACATCTAGAGATGCCGGGCAAGAGGTTCTGGCTCCCTGAGGCTAATGTTGGGGAGGGGCACACTCTGGTACGGTCATCTTCCAGATCTGGTGTTTTATGGAGCATCCTCCTTGAGCAATGGACGTACTGGGTTGGGTCAAGCCTAAAAGCAGAAAAACCTTCAGAATCTGAAAGGGGTCTTGCTTCAAATGTTAAAATGCAACGTTAAGTACCCTTCCAAATGGCTAAATAGCTTTTTTGGGGGGATCTGAGACAATGTTCTTAGTGAAAACTCTCACATTGAAGGTGAACTGAAGAGAACTTTAATTTTCATGTTGACATTCTTTTCCTCAGCAATATCTTGTCTTCCACCTGCTGATATCACCCATGGATCCCATAATGCTCTGATTGGAGAAGAGTTTTCCTTTGGCTCAGCAGTAAC
Source organism: Platysternon megacephalum (assembly GCA_003942145.1). NCBI lineage: Eukaryota > Metazoa > Chordata > Testudines > Platysternidae > Platysternon > Platysternon megacephalum. The sequence goes on from QXTE01000747.1 coordinate 5,347, forward strand.
TTACAAATGTGACCCGGGCTTCTCTCTCATTGGAGGGGCCTCCATTCATTGTACAATGAAAGATAATGTCAATGGAGAGTGGCGTGGGCCTGCCCCTGAATGTAAAGGTTAGTAGCATCTGTTTTTTATCCCCTTCTTATTCTACTATCTCCTCCCAGGAAAAGCTATATTTTGATTGCTAAGTAAACCCATAAGCCTGAGGAAGTTCAGTTTGTGCTTAGTCCCCCTAAATACGTATCATGAAAACTAGTTACTGTTGGAAAAGTAAAGAATGACGGACACTTCATCAGTCATTCCTGGAAACAATTTTTGCCTCTAATACATCCTGTATTTTTTGTCTCCCTTCAGTGTTCCAGTGTTAATTCTCATGTCACAAACCATTTAAGAGTTTATCTCCACCTAAAAATCAACTAAGGTTTTGCTTTTATGCCAGTACCCTACTACTCAGTGCTAAAGTGGAGGGAGAGAGAGAGCCTTACAAGCAGGATTGTTTGGAAACCATATTTTTCAGAACTCTCTGGGAGGGCTCCTTGGCAGTGAAGGCTCAGGCTTCTGTGAGTTCATATCACTGCCATAAAGTTCTTAGGAGGGGGAAATAAAGGTCATTGTACAATCCTCATTTTGGTGGCAGCAGTGCTCACACACACTATTGCATTTAGCTAACAATGCATTTATGTACTTGGTATTCAAGCAGCTGCAACAACTTGGTTTTATTCTTGCTGAGTTACGCAGCCTAACAGCTGGGATGAGGGCTTTTTCAGAGGCATTATGGCAGGTTGGTCACCTGGCTACTTAATATTAACTCCCCCAAAAGCAGGGAAGTTCAGTTCCAGAAAGTCATTGTATGTAGATCTCTTCTAGCTTGACCCAAATCCCTGATGGTGTCATACAATGATTATGTTTAACTCATGCAGTTTACTGGAGACAGGGGGGGCTGATATCCATACGGTTGGGTGCTGTGCTGCATGTAGACTGACATCTTCTTAAAGGGAAAGATCCAAAGTTTATAACTGTATTTTAAAATACATTTTGGTACCTGCTGTAGTCAAGTATCAGGGCTTTGCATGTATGTGTTATATTCTGTTTGACAAACACGGGCTATATCTTAATACTGATGTGAATTTCTTGTGCAGTAGTCTGGCATGCCTGATTAGGAAAATACTTGATGTATATAATAGGTCATATATTTTTATGTGCAAAAATCCTTGTCCACATCAAGGACAGCGATGTTTTCCCAATATACTCATTAGTGCTGTTTGTAGCTTTCTCTGTGGCTCCTTGAATGCAGCATGTCTCTTCTGTTTGGCATGTGGACATGGTGAATTTCTGATGGTGTGTTCTAATAAGTGCCTGGCACCAGAGGAAGCATCATCACAAGTAACTCCCTGTACCAGGTAGGAGGAGTCTCTGCCATTGAAGTTGACAAAGTGATAGAATTAAACACTTAATATGGACAATAAGAATATCCACAGTTAAGTAGGAGAAAAAACCCAGAGAGTAGAATGAAGTAACTGGACTGCTAGTCTGCCATTGCCATAGTCCAGGGATGGCCAAACTTACTGACCCTTCGAGCCGCGTACAACAATCTTCAGACGTTCAGGAGTCGGAGCAGGAGGCACCTGCTGGGGCTCGGGGCTTCAGCCCTGCTCCTGCTGAAGCCCTGAAACCCGCTGCCCTGCTGGGCAGAAGCCCCTAGCCCACCACCCTGCTCCAAGGCAGGTGTCCCAAGCTCCCCCTCCCCCACCCCAAGTCTGGTAGGGGGGCTCCATGAGCTGCACTTCAACTGTAAAAGAGCCACATGCGGCTCGCGAGCCACAGTTTGGCCACCCCGGCCATAGTCTCTTCTAAGTCTGTTAGAGTTTGTTGCATCAACATAACACGCTAACACTGATCTTGTTCTGTGCTAGGGAAATCGTGTGGTGTTCCAAAAGGACCAGAGCATGGCAGAGCTGTTGATATAACCAATGACCTGTATGGTGCAAGAGTAAATATCATTTGTGATGACGGGTGAGTGTTGGGCAACCGGTGCTGATTAATTCACAGAGCTTAGTTTGGTCAACAGTGGAAAATTAATAATAGAAATTTCGATCTAATTTAAAAACATAATCTGAGCAGGTGCTACAGCTCTGCTGTTCTGGCTTCAGGGCCCTGTTTAAAAAGTATAACTTTCAAGCTGAATTTGGCCAGGTGTGGATCATGATCCCTCAGTCCTCCAGCTGAAAGATTAAGTTAGAAGGAAGCAGGTGCAGCTACGGTATCATGGGGTGTGCTTCAATTTGTTCAAGCTGCTGTTGGAAAAAAACTCCCATAATATGTGATTGGGTTCTAGTTTCATTGGATTCTGCAGGTACTTTCTGGACATCAGAGTAATTGAACAGGGAAGCACGTGGCATGAGCATGGATGTCTTCGTTCTAATTAATAATCATTTTGTTTTTCACTGTATCACCCATTTCGATGGTATGTGCAGGCAACAAGGGTTAGATTCCCTGTGCTGGGATCAGGATGATTGGGAGGGGCTGGTTATGGAATAAATTGCCTAGGGAAGTTGTGGAATCTCTGTCATTGGAGATTTTTAAGAGCAAGTTAGACAAACGCCTGTCAGGGATGGTCTAGATAATACTTAGTCCTGCCTGACTGCAGGGCACTGGACTAGAAAACCTCTCGAGGTTCCTTCCAGTCCTATGATTCTCTGTCTTCAAACCCCACAGAGATTGGGAGACAAAGAGAATGTCTTTTCCTATAGCTGAGCCATCAGCCTACTTCTCAGGTGATGTAATAACAACTAGCTGTTATCAGATATGAAGTCACTTTACAAAGGGGGGCAGTATTGTTTACCCCATTTTACAGATGGGGAAACTGAAGTGCAGAGGGGAAGTGACTTCCCAAGATCACCCATAGGCCAGAGGCAGAAATGAGAATAGAATCCAAGTTTCCTGAGTCCCACTCCAGTGGTTTTTCCTCTAGGCAATACTGCATCTGAGTTGCACCCACAAGAATGTCCAAGCTATTATTGTGATACTTCACATTTTCCTATGCAGAAGTGTACAGGAGCAGCACACCTTGGAATTGTGTCCGCCAACGAAAGCGTTGGGTTTAAATGGGCTGATGAGGTTTGGACATTGAGACGTTCAGGTTTTGAAAGAGTGGCAGCAGTGGGACAGCCCTTGGGCAGCTGTCTTCTCCCCCGTTGTTGCTGTCAGCACAAATGGCCTTTGGGTGTAATGTTTTAAGTTGGAAGAAAAGCAGTAGCCACCTGGCCACAAATGATGTTCATGTCTATCCTTGTTGGTCCCTGCCATTTCAGCAGACCAGTTAAAGAACCTGCAGGAACCAGATTTACTAGATGCACTTCTCCTTGCCAAATAAATAAGGCCACAGCCTTTAGCCTGTAGTGTTAAAGGACGTAGTGAAGGCTAAGTGACTGCATTGCCAGTATGCAGTACTTCCTGAGCAAGAATTAGCTAGAGGTCTAGCTAGCTAAGTGGATCTCGGGTGTGGACTGTTGCCAACTCTTTGGTAGAAGAGCAGAGTTAAAATAGGAAGAGGAATGATGGCACTAAGCAGGCTGAGCTACTGACTTCCAGAGTTACAGAGATACCCCTTTTAGTACTTTGGTCTCCATTTATCTGGGACAGTAATCAAAGGCGTAGAATGCCAACAGCACACATCCCGATCACTGTTCTGCAGATTGGAACGAGGGAGGTGTGACGCAACCTCTTACTCTGCAAATCCTAAACTCTTTCACATGCGAACACTCTGAGAAGATTAACAGTCTGAAAAATTACTAATTTCCTTAGTGTTTTTCAAATTCTGGAACTTATTTAGGGACTTCCTCCACCTTCTGGAGATGTAAGAAATAAGCATTAAAAATGTGGAGAAAAGAGACTTACTTGTTTCCCTTTGCTAAGGTTTAACGAAGATATTGCCCAGAAATTCCCAAGTATTTAGCTAGTACCGAGTTTAAGGGGAAGGATTTCACCTGCTAACATGGTCTCAGCAATCTTATACCCACCTATTTGCTTGTTCTACATTGGCTTTAACCACTCAGCATTCCTTGGTCCTAGGGATCATGTTGGTACTTACAGCAGGAATGACCCTACAGGGTCACTTACTGGCAGAAAGAACCCCTTTTCCAAAGTTCTGGACTATTACAGAAGCAATTAGAGAGTTAAGTAAGAAACTTTTTCTCTTTTCTTTAGGTTCAGATTACGTGGGCCAAATTTCATCCAATGTGTGCTGAAGGGAGATCAAGTAGAATGGAGTCAACTTCCAACTTGTCAAGGTCAGGCTATTCTTATAGCTTTAAGAAGAACTCCTGAGTGGAGCAGTTGCAGAGTAACTGTTACAGAGCTTTCATGTGTGTTTTATATTCACTCAATTTAGATTATTGCAGTGTGCCCAGTCTATGTAAAAGGAGGGCTGGTTCCTGCCCAATGTGTTTATAATCTGTGCCAGAACCTTATTTTGCTCAAAACCTCATCACTGTTACTAAGCACAGTCAGTTTATGTAGAATTGAATAGGATGTGAGGGTGCACAGCATGTTCAGGCTCTCAGGCAGATACATATAACACTGGATGATGGTTTAGACTCAAAGAGGAGCAAGCATACTTGAGAGGGTGAGTCCTTCTTCTCTTCTGCATAAGCATGTTCCCTTTGTTTGTTTTACAGAAAAGCAAAGCACTTCTGATGTGTGTGAGATGGTTCCGGAGAGCAGAGAGTTCACAGAGTGTGGTGTGCCTCTGGAGAAACTGAGAACTCTGCTAGAAGTGCAGAAACTGTATCTGGAGATTGAGAAACTGAAGCAGGAGCTAAAGTCACAATGAATAGCTGAGACCTGTGATCCATATTGTGATAAACTGTCTCCCCTTTGGATGCAGTTCATATAATTACACTCCGCAAAGGATGATTCTTACTGACTTCATAGAACTTGCTAATAACTCAGAATAGGCAGTAAATCAGGGATCAGATTTCCTTACTGGGTGCTGTTTTTCAGGATTTTTTTTTGTTCTTTCCCCTTGAATTTCACACATTTGTGTTTCCACTTGATGATAAACTAGGGATTTCAGGTCCTCAGGTTTTGCTCCAAAACATACCCATTCACCACTTTTAATGTGTATTTAAATGCCTAATTTTCCACACACCTTAAGAGCAGTGATGTTAATAAATTCCTGCACCACTATAAAAATGTGTATAGGCTGAAAAAGCCTATTCTCTGCCCTGTCCACTCAATAAAAGTCAGCAAGATGCTACCTTTGAGTGACACTCAGCCTTGCCAAACTGAACAGAGCTATTTTTGAAATCTGTTATCACCCGTGGCACTTCTATAGCTGTACTCAGCCACACACACATTAGGAATAGATGATCGCAATCTCAAGTGTAGAGAAGCAACAGTCTGAGCCATTTCCCCATTGCCCAATAAACAATAGGGGTGTTCTCAAACCTACACCTTTGTGATCAAGTAATTATTCCTGCCCTGCAGGGCTACAATAAAAGGCAATTGTAATAACTGCTGATTGTCTTTGTTTTTATATGCCCAGCGTGTTTAAAGGATTGTTTCACTGAGAGTGAAGAACTAATTCCTGCTCCTCCAGCCCAGTGATTAGTCTGAGTGAGCCCATGGAGACTGGCCCTTCCCGTCACAGCTAGAGTGGTCAGGGTTGAATTGAACGGGCAAGGTTGTGGAAGGGAAGCTTGTCCTGTGGAATAAGGGGGGCATGCCAGTTTCTAGCATTTTTTACCACTGTTGATGGACCCAGAGGGATCACAGATTCAGCTACATTCCTGGGGTAACAGGATAAGTAGGAAAGATGGTTGGTAAATGCTTCGGTTTCAGAAATCATTGCTGTAGTGGAGGCTTTGATCAGGAAGGGATAGCATAGTGCTGCTCTGAGAGTAACATCACTTGTGATTGTCCCTATGCCAGAACTGTAACAGTGCTGCTGTCTCCTCCAGTGAGAAACCTTAGCTGTATAAAGCCAGGAGCAGCTAATGGAAAAAGAACAGCAGCAGAGAAATAACCTGCAGACTCAGCCTTTGCAGGTGGGGGAAGCTTCTGTCTCCTTGGACCTGTGAACTCTACTGAGCTCACAGAGCGGGGCAGGGGGCAATTTGCTGTTGGGAGAGCTAGTGGTGTCAGGGAGCAGGAAGCAATTTAAATCCACCCTGGGGATCCTTAGGAGCTCAGCCCAGAAGTTACACTGATTCAGCACATCCAAGCTGCGTCTCTGGCTGTTAGCTGTGCTTTGAGGGGTTCTGGCTGCTTGTCTCACCTGTACTCTGCAGCATCACATTGCAACACCTGCGCACACCAATTGCAGAGAGACTGAGTTGAATTTGACCCACAGCCTCTGACTTCTCATCACGGCTGCTTTCCTGTGCTATCCTGGATAAAGGTAGGCAATGTGATCTTCTCTATGTGCCCATGTACCACTAGAGACTGCTCTTTAACAATCATTTTGTGCACTACCTACCCCACTGTTCTGGGTCCAATCCTGTTCCCCTTACTCATATTGAGTACTTCACTCCACAAGCAGCCCCATGTGCTAATTTTTCTATGCCTCCGAAGTGTAAGAAGTAAATGTGGTTAAATAGAGGGATACAATCTCTAGCCCATTTCACTTTGCTGTTCCTGTTAAAAATGGTTTGTCACTGTTACCTTTCCTGACTGATCATTCGCTGCCATCTGTGATATCAATGGAATATACTGAATGTGTTTGACGTTGATGTATGCTTGTGTGAACTGGCCTGAATATTGGTAGTATAAACATCACTAATTAGCCAAACTCAGGGTCCAGAATGGCAGCAAGATGGATTTTTTTTTCCCAAAAAATCTGTCAACTGTTTGCTCAGTGTTGTACATGATATAAATTGAGAGTCTGTCCCAGCCCAAAAGAGCTTTTATATCTGTCAGTTATTTATTCAGCATTCATCACAGTGGCATCTAACCATTGGGTCAAGGTTCAGAAGCAGGCTGGAGCAGAACAGATGAGGAGGGAAGTGAAGTAGGTGACTGTTCATTGCTATTGAAATGTTACATGGCCAGCCCAGCAGAGGGAAGTTCTTTATTCTCAGCACAAGTACAGCATGGGTAGCAGCACTGTAAGCTTCCCCACACTGCCCCTGGCAACATGTCCTAAATCCTGCCCTGTAGGGACTACCTTTGATGAGATGGGAGCTCCATGTCCATGGCCCATTCAGTCCCTGGTTACTGCTGGTACTACCAGCTGTGGGTTGTGTGTCTTGCAAATTGAAACTTCCCATAGAACCACACAAGAGTTACTGGAATTCATGTTGCCATTTTAACATCTGCAGGGTAGTTTTATCATGAAGCTCTAGCTAGTCCCTGCAATATTTCAAGTAAAAATAAGGCATTAGAAATGCATAGATAAGCTGTTTCCCATTTGCAATACACTACTCATCATGTTTCAATGCTGATAACAAATAAGTTCATACTTCCTGTTCTGCTAGTTCTGAGAAACTGAGTTTGAGAACATTGCATCACTTTATGAACCAAACACATGACACCTTGCAGAGAAGCTGACGCTTTCAACCATCAATAACGGTCTGTTTGAGCTCATCTAGGCAGGGACAGTTTCCTGTTTGTTTGTGTATGTCAGTGGGTTGTGGTCTGCAAAGCATCTGTTACCATGGAAGAATGTTTTATTTCAGGCGACGTGGTTTGTTGTAGTCCAATCCGGAAAATGACAGGTTTGAATGGGGGGAAAAATCTCAGGAAAACTCATTTCCAGGTACCTTGCTTGAGGGATGGCTATTGTCTTAAGTATTGTGAAACATGAAGGGAGGCAGAGATTCAAACACTCCCTAGGATTCACTTGTCCAAATTGTAACCTTGTAATCTAAATGTAATCTAAACTGCTGCCCAGCGAATGGCTGGGCAGCAGTTCTGCAGAAAAGGACCTAGGGGTTACGGTGGACGAAAAGCTGAATATGAGTCAACAGTGTGCCCTTGTTGCCAAGAAGGCTAATGGCATTTTGGGTTGTATAAGTAGGGGCATTTCCAGCAGATCGAGGGATGTGATCATTCCCCTCTACTCAGCACTGGTGAGGCCTCATTTGGAGTACTGTGTCCAGTTTTGGGCCCCACACTACAAGAAGGATGTGGATAAATTGGAGAGAGTCCAGCGGAGGGCAACAAAAATGATTAGGGGGCTGGAGCACATGACTTACGAGGAGAGGCTGAGGGAACTGGGATTGTTTAGTCTGCAGAAGAGAAGAATGAGGGGCGATTTGATAGCTGCTTTCAACTACCTGAAAGGGGGTTCCAAAGAGGATGGATCTAGACTGTTCTCAGTGATAGAAGATGACAGAACAAGGAGTAATGGTCTCAAGTTGCAGAGGGGGAGGTTTAGGTTGGACATTAGGAAAAACTTTTTCACTAGTAGGGTGGTGAAGAACTGGAATGGGTTACCTAGGGAGGTAGTGGAATCTCCTTCCTTAGAGGTTTTTAAGGTCAGGCTTGACAAAGCCCTGGCTGGGCTGATTTAGTTGGGTTTGGTCCTGCTTTGAGCAGGGGGTTGGACTAGATGACCTCCTGAGGTCCCTTCCAACCCTGAGATTCTATGATTCTATGATTCTATGATTCTATGAACTCTGCAAAACTCGTTATGTACATAGCTTATTGCCTGGAGATGATTTAGAGCCACCCTTAGCACTAACGCAAACAAGACAAGGTTGTTATGGGAACAGTATGGAAGGTACTCTGACTTCTTAATCCCCCTGACCTAGACGCCCTAAGGAAGAGCACTATGGTCAAAGGAACAAAACCGAGCTCTCCCTGGGAAGGGGGAGACTAAAGGCAGCTATCAAAACTATTGAAGTAGTCCAGGGCCAGTGATAACTCTCACCAACTAAATGTTCTGGTTAGTAGTAGAAGGTTTGTAATTGATGTCAGTCTGTGCCTACTTTAGAGGCCTCTGGGTTTTCCTTCTCACCGGGAGAGTAATAACATGGACATTCTGTTCTGATTTTTTTTTTAAGTAATTCACATGCTATAGGAGAGCCTGTGAATTGTGCCAGCATATGCTGAGCAATGCAAATTTGGAGTGGGGGGCTCCCCATCCCCACCACCTTAAAAATCTGAGTGTCTCACATCAAGCAGGAGTTTTGCCACTGATGTTAATGGGAGCAGGATTGAAATGATTAGTTACAAAGTACCACAACTCCCATCGCCATCTATGGAAATGCAGCTGCTGATCACCTCTCAGCATCTGCCCCTTCATGGGCATTTATTTGTCACTATCTAATTAATGGCTCTATTATTCCTTGGCTTTTCTTTTCCAAAGGCCCAATCCTGAAGTCATAGGTATTTTTGCTATTGACTTCAATGGGCACATGATCAGACTTATTTCTCTAGTAAGCAAAGCACTCAAGGTGCCAAACTGAGCTGTATTTTTAACAAGTTGAGTAGGCTACTACATGCTCTCCCATGGTTGTCAAGGGGAGTTGCATTTAGCCCCTGTGGCCCATGCTGCAAATGTCCCATCATTTGTGTCTTTGATTAAATTCCCTCGGAATTGAACTAGATGGCTACATAGTTATTTGCTTCCTGTTTTTCCATTGACGAGAGAACTTGCTTTTACAGTGATGAATCTCTCGCTAGTCCAAGGTCTGAACGTGGTACAAAGAATGGTTGTTTAATGAGATTGATCACTTTTAATTGTGCCATCTTTGATCTATTAGGTTCTAACCAGGGTTGTGCCAAAGTGTTCAAAATTATCTGGGCAGTCTGACACTTAAAACAAATAAACAAATGTGCTGCCAAATGCCATTGTTTATCAATGCTTATCCCTCTGTGTAATGTCTAAGGGGCACTGTTATGCACATGATCAATTTAAAAAAAATACTTCTGTTTGGAAATAACTACAAAGTGAAGAGACTAATGAGAAGCTAAGTGGCTTCTGAGAAGGACAAGTGAGAAGCTGGACATGAAATAAGGCTAAATTCGGAGTAGAAATAAGGTGTAAATATTTAACTGGTCCACTGGTTATTTACCCTCAATCTATTTATGGATGTGGCAAATTCTCCATCACCTAACATTTTTTTTAATATCAAGACTGGACATCTTTCTAAAGAGATGCTGTAGCTCAAATAGAAGTTATGAGCTTGATGCAAAAGTCTTGGATGAGGTTCTGTAGCCTGTGTTAGAGGTCCCACTATGGTCACAATGGTCATTTTTGGCTTTAAAACCTAAACTCTTTCCCAGAAAGAGACAAAGTCAAGGAGATGGATAGAAACTGATTTACTCAAAGCCTTTATTGAAGTTTTCCCTTGAGGTAAAGCATTGTTCCTTTTATTGAGGTATTTAAATAATTAGTTAATTTGAAACCTGTATCTCCTAGGAGACGGACATACAGATTCCCCAAAGAGAAGGATGACACAAGATAGACCCCTGGAGTGCCGTGGGGAGAAGGATGGCTTTGTGATTCAGGCAGTGGACTGGAAGTCAGGAGTGTTTCTTTCCACTCTGCTGTTAGTTCTCTAACAGTCTGAGTAAGTCTGAATCTTTCTGTGCCTCAGGTTCCTAGTTTCTAACCTGGATATAAGACCAACGTACCTTCTTTCCAGGGAGGTGCAGGGATAAGTCTATTAATGTTTGTGTTGCATTTCAATGGGCACCGGCAATGAACCCAACCCCACTGCAGGTTATAAACTGCTTTCCTGGGAATAGTCAGTTTTACTGGGTAGTATTTGTTGCAGGGCCAGCAAGGGAAAGTGCACCTGAGACTCACATATGAACATAGAAATCACCCTCTCTAGGTTGGGTTTGATCTGAACTGACACTGATCTGACAAAGGTCTGTAGAGGCACATTCTGCCATGCAGTTAACTCAAAACAACCAAACCAGATATATAAACCAGGTAGCTCAAATGCTTCCCTAGAGCGCCTTGCTGGTTTTGGTCAGCACAGCCACCTTCTCTCTCTCTCTCTCTCTCTCCCCCTCCCCGCTCTTTGAAGCCTGGTGTATCCATTGCTGCTTCCACTCTAGAGATGTCGACATGTCATTAGAATTCTCAATGTTATATATGGTAATGGTGTGTACATTTAATAAAATTTCTAAAGCATGTTAAGGTCCCTCATGAAGAAAGGTGCTACATGTGACAAGAGTTTCTTTCTGCTATGAAAAACAGAATGTTTCACTCTGAATTATTTTTACTGGCTAGATGAGTTTCATGAAATCTTCATACCACTTTCCTTTCAAATTAAATCCTGTAATAGGATTTAACTCTACATGCTATTAATTGATTGATTCCTTGAAGCCTTTACAATAGCAGAAGAATTCTTCTGTTTGCCTAGAAATTACTACACTAAAATTATAGCTAAAATTATATTGCGGATGCATTTATTCTCCATTTCGTTTTGAATTGTACCTGGAAGCCTTGCAGAGATACATACATACAAATATATAGAATTTTCAGATTACCCAAGCAATTATGTTTTGGATATCGTATGGTGCTGCAATTTTGTTTCCCTCTATCATATACTTTTTAATGCTCATTTCAGCTAATTCTCCCATGCTTAGTAGGTCAAATAATCGGCCAGTGCTTGATCACAGGGTTTTTCTTTCAACAAGTATTTTGCTTCCTCAACTGATGTGTTTTGGCTTATGTTTTGCAATATAGTTAGTAATAGTGGTAACAGTCTGTGGTTGCTACACTGCACTCAGTGTCTGGTGAAAATCTGACCTACAGGTTGTGATGGGTTTGGTCATAGAGACCCCCTTGGGACTGTCACCTGATGTCCTGAAACTACCTCTGAGCCCGTCTTCCCTGCCAACTTGGGTCTCCAGAACAGAGACCCAGGATCTGAACCATGCCCCCAAAATTGTAAACTTAACTGAAAACAGCTCAGCAAGTACTCCCCTCTCCAGCACCCAGCTCCCAATGGGATCCAAACCCCAAATAAATCCTTTTTACTCTGTATAAAGCTTATACAGGGTAAACTCATAAATTATCTGCCCTCAATAACACTGATACAGAGAGATGAACAGCTGTTTGTTCCCCCAGGTATTAATCACTTACTCTGGGTTAATTAATAAACAAAAGTGATTTTATTAAGTATAAAAAGTAGGATTTAAGTGGTTTCAAGTAATAACAGACAGAACAAAGTAAGTTACCAAGCACAATAAAATAAAACATGCAAGTCTAAGCCTAATCCATTATGAAACTGAATACAGGTGAATCTCACTCGCAGAGATGTTCCAATAAGCTTCTTTCACAGACTAGACTCCTTCCTAGTCTGGGCCCAATCCTTTCCCCTGGTACAGCCCTTGTTCGTTCCAGCAGGCATCTTAGGTGAAAGGCAGGGGATTTCACATGACTGGGAACCCCCTTTGTTCTGTTCCACCCCCTTCTATAGCTTTGGCACAAGGCGGGAATCTTTTGTCTCTCTGGGCCCTCATCCCTCCTTCAAAATGGAAAAGCACCAGGTTTAAGATGCTTATTTTCCATTCTTTCAGGGATGGCCTGCACGTACCCAGGAAGGTTTGCGAGTAAACAGAGCTATTCACAACCAATTGTCCCCGTTAATGAGAGCCATCAAGATTCCAAGCCACCATTAATGGCCCACACTTTGCATAGTTACAATAGGACTTCAGAATAATACTTCATATTTCTAGCTTCAGATACAAGAATGATACATTCATACAAATAGGATGAGCATACTCAGTAGATTATAAGCTTTGTAATGATACCTTACAAAAGACGTTTTGCATACAGCATATTCCAGTTACATTATATTTACACTCATAAGCATATTTCTATAAAACATATGGAGTGCGATGTTACACAGGTATTGCTGCATTTACTGTGTGTGTGCTAGTTAGAGCACCTCATATCAAATTTTACAACTAGATTTAGTTGAGATGCCCCAGCTAGTGATACCACAACCAAGAAAGAAGTGTTTAAATAGCGGTTCATTCCTATGGCTGGCCCTAGGTGTTTCGTTTTCTGGTCTCCTGCAAATGGATGAGCAAAAAGCAAAGTCAGAGCAACGAGCAAAATTAAAGCCTTGATTAACACGCGCGCACAACCCAGATGTTGATTTGCATGTGCTGGAAATTGGCACCCAGGGCAACTGGCCTCCTCACCCATCCCTAGGTGTACATTGCACTACAGCTTGGTCCAAAGTTTGACTGGTATATCTATTTCCATTAGATGTGTGATGTGTTAGCAGAATAGTTACACTGGTAAAAGCTCTAATATGGATGCAGTTATAGTTGTATAACTTATTCCCTTGCCCATACGAGATTTGCTATACTGCTATAAGCACCTTTGTACTGATATAACTGAGTCCCGTAGTGCGGACTATCTGTGCTGATATAGTTAAATTGGTACAACTTTCTAATATAGACAATCCCTGAGAATCTGATCCTAAACGCCCTCAATGCCTGTGGAATTCCAAGTTCCCTAATAAAGCTATCAACTACCTGGTGCTCAAAATGACTGATTGGTGAATATTTTACACATGGAATTCTCTTTCATGAACTTGGCTGTGTTATTTTAAGGCCCAGGACAAGAATGTGTGTGAGGGCCGGGAGCGGACTGTGTACATACCTTTGTGGGAAGCTAAAAGCTACTTTGGCACCTCAACGTATGTTTTCTCTTGGAGGATGTAGAACAGTGGTTCTCAACCAGGGGTCTGTGTACCCTTGGGGGTAGGCAGAGGTCTTCCAGGGGGCACATCAACTCATCTCGATATTTGCCTAATTTTACAACAGGCTACATTAAAAAGCACTAGCGAAGTCAGTACAAACTTAAATTTCCTACGGATAATGACTTGTTTATATTGCGCTGTATACTATACACTGATGTATAAATAAAATATTTATATTTTAATTGATTTATTTTAAAATTATATGGCAAAAATGAGAAAGTCAGCAATTTTTCAGTAATAGTGTGCTGTGACACTCTTGTGTTTTTATGTCTGATTTTGTAAGCCAGTAGTTAAGTGAGGTGAAACTTGGGGGTATGTAAGACAAAATCAGACTCCTGGAAGGGGTACAATAGTCTGGAAAGGTTGAGAGCCACTAATGTAGAAAGTGAGTGTTCAGGGGCAGAACAGAAATGCCTTGTCATGACCACTAACAGTTCAAACCTTCACTGACAGGAAGTGCTGCGACTGAAAGATACGAGCAAGACTCTGTGCTGCCATTCACAAGAGGCTTGGCACACAAGGCACTGACCAGGACGTCGGGGCTTTAAGACCTCCTTATACCTCTCCGATTCTGGGCTCCTCAGGCTCTGAGGGCCTGTGCAGCCTCCTGTGTACGTTCGAGCACTACGCGCCCACACAGGTCCCACCTGTTCCTGGAATAGTCACAACCCCACAAAACCCTCAGCAGCTTTCCCCCTGCCGCTGCCAATGGGTTTCACTGCAGCCAAGAATTCCAAAGCATGAAGTGCTCTGGCCACTTCTCTTCATGCCTTTGGCAGTACCTACACCAGGGGCTGCATGAGAGGCAGCTTTTGGGCTGCATATGCCAGTATATGCTTTCCCTGCACTGGAGGAATTCCTCTGGGGACCACACCATTCCCTTTGCAGTCCCTGTACACTGCAGGAGTGGCACAAAGCAGCCTGGAATCTGGCCTAATAGTCCAGCCGTACCCATTATATGCCAAAAGACAGATTCTGATTACGTTTACACTGGTGTAAAGCCGGTGATAACTCCAGTGAAATCTATGGAATAACTCCATTGTTACACTCCTGAAGATGAGATCACCATCTGAATCTAAGCAAGGAGGATGAGCTCTATAATTAATAGCAGAATTCAGGGACTCCAAAGCTTTTGTTCATCAGGTCATTATGCTAGTTGGCATCTGATCATGCTCCTAGGCATGGTAGAATGGAGATCAGGCATGTAGTTCAAAAAAGAGGTTCTGTTTGTGTTGCACTTGCTTTCATTTTTTCTCCCCTTAACATCTGCCTGGCCTGATCTGTTTTACTCAGCTTACCTCTGGGGGACCATCTGGGCTGGACAAAGGAGTTTCCAAGCAGGATAAAACATGTTGTCATAGACTCTTTCATCGGAACAGACCCAGTGCTGCTATCCAAAGGTACAGCTGCCAGTTACGTATTTATCTTGGTGGAGCTCAGTAGATCTGTGTGTTCACTTGGCCATTTGAAAGGAAATGGAAAAGGAAGGAGGTAAAGAGGAACATAGGGAGGCTGCTTTAGAGCACAGAGATGCAAAGGGGAGGTGGGTGTGTCCTAAGGGAACAGAGCCAAGGAGGAATCAAATGCTTTAATCCTTCCCCATATGAGGCAAAAACCCGACTCTTCCCAACAGTGTTGAGTATCTGGCCGCCTTCTCGTATTCTGTAGTAGGACTGATGAGCTTGACCCACTAGCCTGCAGGAGCTTTAGGGGACCTTGGTGTTTTGGGATCCCACAGGAGGAGAAGGTGTAGATGAATATACGTTGTTACAAAATGAGGTTGGTTTTAGTATATGTCTAGTAAAAAGTAATCCTGTTAACTATTCAACAAATAGTATAACAATATAACAAATAACTATTTGTTATTTGTGAATTTGCCCTTGTAAAATATTTTGGTGTTTTCGCTTAGGAATAAATATAAGAACACTTTTTGTTGCTCTGGTGCAAGAACACTCTTTGGTATATTGGTGCCTTCCTTGAAGCCATATAATTTCATCCCCAGTATATCAAACTTGGGAAAAATTAATAATCAAAACTGACAGTATTAAGTTCATTGCCTAAACTAATAATATCAATGTGTATATATATGTATTGAAATACAATATGTATAAAAACTAAACATATGGTAAAAGGGTATACCAGGTAAAGGTGTAACCCTCAACTAACAAATGTAACCATGTCACCTGTAGTAACCTGAAAAAAACCCATCCTCTCATCAATAACTCCAGGGTGGGAGGTGGCTACACTTATATCAAAGATATCATATAAACCATATGTCCTATATCAAATTTCTGCATGCAGCATACACATATAGCATAATTATGGGTTGAAAAAGCCCCACATTTAATCAAAAATATGTAGTTGCAATATAGTAGTATTAAAGTTGGTTTTAAACATAAAACAGGAAGAGCCACTTGCTCTAATCCTTATTGAAAAATGCCACTGCTTTCTACGGAGGGCAGCTCAAATACGGGGTCTGTAATACTACACCCTAATTAAAACTCTTATTTAACTAAGATGGCCTTATGGTACCTCCTTAACTGGGTCCAATCCAGATGAGGATGTATTTGGTCACTTGGCAGCTCCACTCAGTAGGTCACCTGAAAAATAATGTCTACTGCTATCACAGCAATGTACCTCCTCTGGTAGTATTCCTCCCAATGTGAAAAGTTTCACTGATGGCCTGGTGTTCTAACAAGGGAATCAGTACATCAGAGTAATGTTTGAGGTGAACACACCGCGCTGAGGCCGGAAGGAAAGTACCAACAAAATCCGTCGTCATCTTCATCATTGGTAACCCGCCTGGTTAACCAAGTATATAGATTTCAGAGTAGCAGCCGTGTTAGTCTGTATCAGCAAAAATACAGGAGTACTTGTGGCACCTTAGAGACTAACAAATTTATAGAGAGTAACATTTATCGAAAGTGGCGAGTATGGCAATGACCAAATATCAAAAAAAAATTATGGTCAATTGAAGTGTCCGGTCACATTAAATTTTGTTACACCCCATACGCATTTTTACCCACATCTCAACTGGGCAGGTGGTGCTTCCATCAGTCATCCAGTGTATGTAAGGCACAGGCTTTAAACATACAGTAAGGCCTTGATTTATGTGATAGGGTGATTGCCAATGAACCCTATCAAGGAGGTGGGGGGAAACTGTAGCCCAGTGTGCCACCTTACCTGTATTATATTCATGGCTTTGTTATCCTGCTTTTATATTTAGTAGTAATGCAAGGAACCTACAGGCTTTTATCCTGTATGATTTGTCTTTAGTAGATAGTATGAGGCTTGAGGCCTATAACCTTTGGTATAGATAAACTTAAGTAACTCATAAGTTATAGGGAACTAAAAGTGGCATGCCAGAGGGGGAATTTTGTCCAAAATACTAACCTCAGCCACCCACATAACATAGTTGACACCAGCACAGAGCATCGCTGACACCAGCATCCGGAAGGTTCCAAACAGAGCCTCTGACCGCAAAGGTGCCGTGGCAGCAAATTAACATGTATGCTAATAGGGTAACATCATACATATACTAACCTATAAAAAACGGACACCTTAAGGGGAGGAAATACAAATAAGAACCTCTATTAAATAGGCATTGGTCATGGCAGCGTCAAAGTAGCCTACTATAAAAGTAACATCCCAGGGGCAGCAAATAGGTTGGAGAGATGTAGACCTTGGGAGGGGCCAAAATAATGGCCACCGGGGAAGATGAGGACGATAACGGTAATAAGAAATATAATGGTTAAATATAAAAGATAAGGGTGTAAGTATGGATGATCAAATGTACTTTCTGTATTATCTCTATCTGCCTTATTAAGTTTGTGTGTGTATAATCTTTGCTAAATTATTAATAAATCATATATTTATATATAGGAAAAGTTCCTATAGTGTGAGTGTTGCACCTGTGCACACCAGGGTTCCCAAATTATATGGTTTACAATAATCTTACTGGGCCTAATCTTGGAACAAAAACCTGTTTATCCTTAAGTTACTATTATATATACCCAACTTTGGGTCAGGCTACAGATGGCACCCCAGATGGGACTCCGAGGGGCTCACAGGGGGTAATCTCCCTACCCAGGATAGGTAACTCACCTTTGAAAATTCTAAATCAGAATCTAAATGAAAAATTCAGGCAACCTCTCAGTCAGAAGTTGATGCCTGTCAGAAACACACACTGTAACTCAGCAGGGAACTTCCTCTTTTTCCACTCAGCTGCTCTTCTTTTCTGGTTCTTTGCCTTTAGTCTATTATATCCGCTTTTCTTAGTAAGGAAGGGAAAGCAGTAACACAGACAAACATCAAAGAAAGGTGCACTGAACTCGAGTTTTTAATCATCATTACTTTGCATTACCTTGCATTACTACTAAATATAATAAAGCAGGATAACAAAGCAATAAATATAATACAGGTAAGTTGGCCCACTGGGCTACAGCTGGGTGTGCACAAAAGACCTGTGCACACTCACAATCTCACCTCCCAGGCTGGGACTGTATCACCCCCTGCAACGACAATGCAAACTGGATGTTGGTCTCCGGTCCAATAATATTAGGAAGCTGCAGGGCCTGTGCTTACTCCCCTAAAAGTATAGGTATGTAATATAACTTGCTTATTTTAGGTAATAAATCCGTGTGACTCTGGATTGGAGCCTTTGTTCTCTGATTGTAGCTCAGGAGAAGAGGGAATAGAGAAAAAGTGGTGCTCTTTGGTTATTTTGATTAATTCCATGGCATCTTTGTTTTTAGTGTACTTCCGTGTAATCTCTTGTCATAGGATCAGCTGTAAAACCAATTGCTAATAATGATGATCCAGCTTTAAAAAAAAAAAAAGCCCCACCTTTAATCTCTTTAAATGTGAGGTTTGCATTCATGAAGCTTAAAGCACAGCTGTATGACCTGGTACAGAGTAGATATGCCACGTGCAAACTGCAGTCTGCTAGGATTTCAAGCGCTGTTTTGTTTTCAACAGCCTCTTTATGGCCAAATTTTAGGGCCTCTAATCTGTCTTCCTCCATATCTCATTTGCTTTTGACACTCTAAGACATGCTGTTCTTAAAACAGTGTCCTCCCTTGGTGTTCACTCATGATTTTCCTGCCTTTCTTTTTGTGCCTTCACTATTTTTTTTGTGGGGGGAGTGGGTCCTTCTCTCACTTTCACTTTCCTCAGGATTCCCACAGCACTCTGACTTTGGCCCAGTTCTCTTTTCTCTCTGCGCCTCTTAGCTAAATGATCTCATCTGTTGACATGGTTGGTGTTGGCTACCGTCTTTATCCTGATGACTCTCAGATCTACTTTGCTAATTGTAACCTATCTCCCTCCACCAAATCCTGCATTTCAGCTCTTCTTTCTGATGCTTCCTCGTGGATATTTCGCTAATAGTTTAAACTTAACATGGCCCCAGTGGGGCCCTGGATGCCCTGTAATGCCAATAATTCCTTGAACTTGCCATTATCAGCTATCTAGTACCCTGTAGGCATCATGGCAGAAGTAGATCATCAAGAGGGGGAAATTGGGGAATGGCCTTGCAGATGAGCTCATTAAGGGTCTTTGGGGAAAGGCACAGATTGGTTTTGAGAGGGCAGAGAGTAATGCAAAACCTGGTCAGAGAAGTAGGAAGGGGCTGAGTTAGGCAGGCCTCTGTAGTCGGTGGGTAGAAGCTTGAACTTGATGCTGTGGAGATGATGGAGGGTTTTAAAAGGAAGGTGACATAGTCCATACATGGGCAAGGAACACTATCTTAGTGGCTGCTTTTTGAATAAACTAGAGGGGCAAGGTAGGTGTCAGACAGGCCCAAGAGGAGAGTGTTGCCATAGTTGAAATGGGAAGTGAGGACTTGGATGAGAGATTTGGATGTAGGGGTAGAAAGAAAAGGAATGAATGATGCTGAGGAATAAACTCTTAATTTTTTTTAGTCCAACTTTAATGTTTAATAGGCGCATGTGAAAGTATTTTTCTCTGTACAGAACCAACTGTAAACACAGCAGAAGAAACCAGTAAAAGTGATATGGGTTAAAAAAACCTGTTTTGTCCTTGTGAGCTTTGTGATCACATTACAGAGCTGCTGTGTCTGTCACATGCAGGCAGCAGTCAGAGAGGATTTTCAGTGGGTTTGTCTTTCTGTGTAATGTGCTCCTCCCTCACGGAAGCTGTGCATTTCTTGGAGCTCTCGTTATCACTGTACTCTCTGCTTGCTTAACTTAGGTGATCAGCTTAAGTGTTCATCTTGCCTCATGTGGCCCTTGAGCTGACGAAGCTGGCCTGCACCTGACCCTTCGTGAACTTTCTCCTTTCTGTTGCATTGCACTCAAATGTGAGACTAAGGGACAGTTTTTGAATGCTGGAATCTTTGGAACCAAATCCTCTCGTACAGCTCTTTACGACGCTGTCCACCCTTGCATCTCTAATGACAACTAATGGCAGCAGGGACCAGCTTTTTGTTGCATAGTTCTATGCTGCTTAGCACAGTGGGGCCCTGATCCTCCCAGGGGGCCCCTATGCACTACGGCAATAGAAATAATCAATTGTAAAAATAGCATGGATTGAAAATCTTAACACTGATATATTGAAGCATTGATCATCTAAGTGAGACAAAACTTATATTTCTTGAGTCTTAATGGGCCAGAGAGAGTCTCCAAATCCATACAATTATCTCAAGGATGTGAATTTGGGAGTAAATAGCTTCCTAGAGTTTAAAGAATTAGCTCCTGGAACAATTACAAGGGTAATGCAGCTAATGCACATGGATTTTCTGCATTGTGCAGACTTGACAGCGGGCCCAACAGTCTATGGCACAAACGCAAACACCCTTGGCCTGCCCCTTCCCCGAGGCCCCACCCCCTGCTCACTCCTGCCCCCCTCCCTCCATCACTCACTTGCTCCCCCCCCCCCCCCACACACACATTTTCACCGGGCTGGGGCAGGGGGTTGAGGTGGGGCAGGGGGTGAGGGCTCTGGGCTGGAGGGGGTGGGGTCAAGGGTCTCAGAGTGTAGGAGCTGACTCTGGGCTGAGCCTGGGGTAGGGGGTTGGGGTGCAGGAGAGGGTGTGGGCTCTGGGAGGGAGTTTGGGTGAGGGAGGGGGTGAGAGGTCAGGCTCTGGGAGGGAGTTTGGGCACAGGATGCGGGCTCTGGGCTGGGGTAGGGGGTGGGGTGCAAGAGGGTGTGAAGGGGGTGGCGCTTACCTTGGGCAGCTCCCAAAAGCGACTGGCACATCACTCTGGCAGTGTCTCCTAGGTACAGGGGGGCCAGGGGGCTTTGCGTGCTGCCCCTGCCTGCAGGCACTGCCCCCGCAGCTCCCATTTGCCGCACTTCCTAGTAAATGAGAGCTGCAGAGTCAGCGCTTGGGGCGGTGGCAGCATGCAGAGACCCCTGCCTCCCCCCCGCCCCCGACCCACCAGTGGCCGCAGGGACGGTGCCAGCTACTTCCAGGAGCGGCACAGAGCGAGGGCAGGCAGGAAGCCTTCCTTAGCCCCGCTGAGCTGCCGGACTGCCAGCGCCCCAAATCTCCCCGTTTGGCTGCAGTAGCCTCCAGGAAATAGGGCCTGATTCCAGGAGACTCCCAGTGAAACCGGGAGGGTTGGCAACCCTACAACAGAGAGAAATATTAGAGACAATGAAGTGGGAAAAACATTAAGAAGGGATTCTCTCTACTAACTAGGGGTGCTGGGGGTGCTGCTGCACCCCCTGGCTTGAAGTAGTTTCCATTGTATGCAGAGTTTACAGTTTGGTTCAATGGCTCACAGCACCCCCATTATAAACATTGTTCCAGCACCTCTGCTACTAACGGTTCAGTTTGAGAATTCTTTCACTGATGGGCTCCAGGGCTTCCTCACTGGCCTCTAGCTCCTGCCCCGTGTGGTGCCCTCAGAGTGGGAGATGATCTATAGGGGCCCATGAGCTACCTAAGGGGGCTGTTGGGCTCCTGACCCAGTGTTCTCCACGGCCCTGTTGCAGCTCCCAGGCATTCCTAGTGCAGCGTCTTGCTGCTGTAGTAGCATAGTGTAGGACTTAGGGTAGTTGTGTTGTTTTTTGGCAGGCTGCCAACATTTTTTTGGCAATGTAAGTGTGAAGGGAAATGGTGATTTATTTATTTCTTTATTTATAAGTTGATATCTCAGCCAACCCTGAATGGAATTGCCTGGGAGGGGGCACAAAAAAAGGCATGTCTCTAACCTGAGCGCTTTCTGCCTGCTGAATTTCAAAGGGCTGCTGCAAACAATGGCGATGTCTGAGAAAATCTAACTTCACAAGACTCTGTTGTAATAGAAAGACATCGCCACCCTCAATACAGAGGTCACTACCAGCTCTCTCTGTGAGTTAGAAATAAAGGGAACAGGCTGTGAAACTGTAAACACACCATTTCCCCTCATCTCATAACTATCAGGTTACACCCTGTCTTACTAAATGTGCTTAGCAGTTGCGGTCAGTTAACAGTAATGACTGCACCCTGAGTTCCACAGAAAGCACAAGTCCGAATAAGATGCTATTTTTAGTTAAACATAAAACAGATCTGAGCTCTACTCCTGCAAGCTGTACTGTGTGAACAGACCCTGCAGTTGTGTGGAGGCCTCCTGAAATCAACAAAGGTTCTGCAAAGGCTCAAGGGTCTGGCGGCACAGGGCCAATGCCTCTTTAGACAAGCACCTAACGCACGTTTGTGTGGTATAAAATGTCCTGTTCTTCGCCATGCTTGCTTCAGAAGCCAGTTTTTCAGTGTGCAGCATCAAAAGTACAATCCATACAATCAACTAGGACTTCCTTGTAAGAAGTACAGTAAGATCAAAAGTGTACTTCTCCAGAGCAAATTCTCCAGTGGTATAGAGACTATGTAGTGACTATAGTGATATTATTTTCATATTTTAGTAGTTAAAAACTTTTTGTAGATCTTAAAACAAGCTTTTTAAATTCAGGAAATGATTCTCTGTGCTACTGATGGGGTGTTGATTATAAAGGTGCATTTTTCTTGTAAGATTTAAAACATGTTTGTTTCTCTTTTTGGGGCAACCACAAACTGCATTGAGTTTTGTTTAGCAATATGAACAAGTCTTTCCACAGGTGAAGAAACTATAGTTGAAGAAAGCTGTGGGATTTACGTCTTATTTGGGATGTCCTTGTTTAAAAAAATAAAAGGAATACTGAATAAAGATCCTGACTCTGTTTTCATACTTGTTACTAGAAATTGTCTGGTTAACTATTTAAAAGTGAAGTTGAAATCTAGCTCTCGGCCCTGATCCAATCACTGGCTGCTCACAGAACAGAAGGAAGTTTGCTTCTTTGCTGTTGCAGGTAAGCAACTTTACTAGGGTGCACGGATTTCCTAACCAGTCTGAAAGGATGTAATCTGGATGAGTATTCCTGTTTGGTCCATGTCCCACAGGATGTCAGAAGAAGAACCCACTGAAAATGAGCTCAGATCCCTACTCTGGCTTCAGCTGCCGCTCTCCTCCTTTCCCTACCACCTGTTACATTATGAACAAGAATGTTAAGAAGGTTGGCACTGTGAAAACAACGCTATTTTTTCTAAATAGGGAAAATACAGGCACTCTATTGTGGCCAAGAGGTCAGTAAACAGGCAATTATGATACATATTTCCAAAGCTACCAGATATTTAAAAGGTATTTTTAACTGAAAGGCCATAACGGAAAATGTAAGAAGGGATAGGCAGTGAGTGCATAGAGGTTTTGAATCGCATTTCCTCGTGATTAAGATATTATCCCTTTGAGGTAGTTAAATAGTCAAAGTTTTAAACTTGAAAACTTGCCGTTGCAGATAAGACCTTCACATCCAGGATCCGCAGAGGATGAGATGAGTGGGTGTGAGGGAGGAAGGTGGTTACATGGTTAAAGCATCAGCATAAGAGTCAGAAGTTGTGGGTTCTGTTTTCAGCTCTGCTTTTGGGTCTACCACAGATTCATTGTATTCTTTATTTGTATTAGTAGAGGGCCAAGGAGCCTTAGTCATGAAGCAGGACCTCAATGTCCTAGGTGCTGTTTAAATACAGCTTCCACTCTGTTGTTCTGCATGAGCAACCTAAAGAAATGCTGGATTAAACTCCTTGGTGCTTGACTTTGCAACCTAAATCAATTTTTACTGAATACAATTTCCTAGTATTTTTAAAAAGCTAACTAATTGTTATGTACAACTGCAAACCCCTCCCCTGCACATGCTACCACAGACGGCTACCACTTCATCTGCCGAACTAACTCTATTAGCTGGCAGCAGGAGAAGGTTGTTATCCCAGAATAGCTCATCAGTCACTGGGTTCGTATGCTGATTTGTGTGGAGCTCAGCCCAACTCTGCTCTCGCCACCATCACCTCCCCCATGGAATGGGGCTGCGCCTGCCTGGGTTGGTTCCCCCAGCTTGAGGGATGTCCTGGGGGCGGAGGGGGAGGTGGTCCTCTACTGACTTGGAGAGAGTGATTGAATGGAGCTCAGCCTGCTTCTTTCCTTCCCTGCCCTGTGGCACCTCCCAGCCGTTCCCAATGCATGGGCTGAGTCTTAGAAGAGCCCTGTTCGATTATTGTGGCAGGTTAAATGTTTTCCTGGGCATGTTTCACTGACCTTTTTAGCAGTTGATAACTCAGCCAAAGTCCCATGATTCCTCTGCTCACATCCCATCATTCAGCTGTTTGGTGAGTCAGCGCATGGCGTCAAAGAGCATGAAGGAGGCATAGCTGGGCACTGGGGGCCAGGCACTTGTTAATGCATAGAGGCTAATGCACGTGTGTGACCAAATGCACCCTGTATTCACACCCTAATTGCTATTGTAATAATCTTTGCACAAAGGATGCCTTGAAAGGTATCATTTGACAACTCCTAATTCACTGGTCAATATCACAGTAAAATGTGTGCGGCATTATATGTAAAGTTATGAATTCCCCCCTGCATGACATTGGTGGGGCATGTTCAAACTCCACAACAATTAGGTAAAACAGGTCAAGCAGGTATTAAAGGGATGTGTGTTTACCTCAAATTTACATGTAAACAGAGTCCCCAGACAGTGAAAGGGGGAAGGCAGAGGACAAGAGAGGTCTGCATTGCAGCAAACGGGGTGAGAAAAAACAGCATGGGACTTTTTACCAGGAGATTTTGCTGCCTGGCTCTCACATGGAAGGAATTTGTACTAGAAAGCGCTCTCAAGGGCTTGCATTTCCAAGGGGGAAATGACATATAAAAGTAAGGGACAAACACCCCAAGCCACTCCTCTCTCCCTGTCCATCTCCCTCTTTGTACCTGAGAAGATGAGATAAAACAGCTGCTGGACTTGAGGGAGGTGTCCTGACTGGAAAAGTTCAGTCTGTAATGCTGATAGAATGGGGTAAGGACTTCACTTTTGAATCAAGTATAGTTTACATTAAGCACCAGGAAGCTTTTTATCTTTATTTTGTATGTAACCATTTCTAACTTTCATGCGTCATTATTGGTACTTCCTTAAAATCTATCTTTGTAGTTTAAATAAAGCTGTTTTTATTCTTTAATTGAAACTAATCCTGTCTGATTAAGTTAAATTGTCTGGGTAACTCAATTCGAGGTGACAAATTATTGTGTATTGTTCCCTTAAAGCAGGGGTGGGCAAACGTTTTGGCCCAAGGGCCACATCGGGGAATAGAAATTGTACGGCGGGCCATGAATGCTCACAAAATTGGGGTTGGGGTGCGAGAAGGGGTGCAGATTCCAGTTAGGTGTGTGAGCTCTGGGGTGGGGCTGGAGGTGAGAGGTTTGGGGTGAAGGAGGGTGCTCCGGGCTGGGATCGAGGGGTTTGGAGAGCGGGAGGGGGATCAGAGCTGGGACAGGGGGTTGGGGCATGGGGAGAGGCTCAGGGGTGCAGGCTCCAAGCAACGCTTACCTCAAGTATCTCCCAGAAGCAGTGGCATGTCCCTTCTCCGACTCCTATGCGGAAGCATGGCCAGGTGCTTGTGCGTGCTGCCCCATCAGCAGGCACCGCCCCTACAGCTCCCATTGGAGCCCCACAGGGGGCCATTGGAGCATATAGGAGCCAGAGTGGGGCCATGCTGTGGCTTCTGGGAGCTGCGTGGTGCAGCCCCAGTAGCGGCGCCAGCTCTTCCGGCGCCCTAGGCGGTGGAAGGTCCCGCCCCCGAAATGCCACCCCCAACAGTGGCGGCGGAAGATCCCGCCCCCGAAATTCAACGGCCGGCCGGGGCACCAGCACCCCCAAAATAGCAGCGTCCTAGGCGACCACCTAGGTCGCCTAATGGGTTGCGCCAGTCCTGTGCAGCCCCCGACCCAGTGCCCTTGCTGGAGCACTGGAGCAGCCCCCTGACCCAGCACCCCGGCTGGAGCGCCGGAATGGGGCAAGCTCCAGCCCCCACTCGCCAGCGGGAGCTCGGGGGCCAGCTTAAAACGGCTCCCGGGCCATAGTTTGCCCACCCCTGCCTTAAAGGGAGAACAGAACTATCTCTGGACTTCCCAGAAAAGTTTTTTTCGGGGGAGGAGGGGAAATCTGGGAGTGGGAGTGGCTTGGGTTTACCCTGAAGAAGTAACCAAGGCTATGTCACAACATGTATTGGGAATCACACACATAGGTGTCTCAGAAGCCAGTCACTGCACTGTGAGGCAAGTGCCATAGAGAAGGGTAACTGTGAGAAGGTAATTGTGTTTAAAGCTTTCCTGCAGCAGCTTCGCTCCCCTGAGCACCTTTTCTGCGCTTGGCAAACCAGGTGTGACTGGTATGACAGAATGGTGGTGGTGACAGACATTTGAGGAAGAATTTCTGGATGATAAAGGCCACTTTCCTAGAGTTATGGGTGGAGTTCAGCCCAGAGCAGCAGCACAGAGCAGCGTACAGAAACAGGGCCTTAGATTGTAAACTTTGTGGGACAAGGACCATGCCTCTTAGTCAGTTAGGAAGCACTACATGTTTTCAGTGCTATACAACATTTTCTTCAATCGCAGTGACTCACTGTTTATATTGATTTTACAGAGAATCATTAAAAAAGGAAAACTAATAAAAACTTAAGCCAAGTCCTGCAGTCGTTACTGGGTACTTACTCGGTCCCTCTTTAAACACCCCTTTCAGTCAGTGACTCTTGCCAGAATGTCAGAACATGTGTCCTGCTGTGTTGATCAGAAACTAAATATAGCAGTGTGAAATGGACCAGGTCTATGCATTATGGGACTGTTTCCTCTTCCTTCCCTCCACCCCTCTCCACACTGAGACTGTGCAAGAAATGCATGAATATTCAGATTAAATACCAGCCATGTCTGATGGCTGAATTTCTGTCAAAGAAAGAGGAAGTCATTTTTAAATAAAAATTTCTAAATAACACAGTCCCTAAGCCCCCTGTCTCAGACTCTTTTGGCCTAATATAATAACAGTGACATACAGCTTGTTCACAAAAGGAAAAAAAGTGAACAGTTAGATTAGTACAAACAGCCGGGGACGGCTGTTGCACTCAGGGATCCAGACTGGAAGGGAAACCCGTGGAGGGCTTTAAATGTTTCAATGTTACACCCTAATGAACAAAAGCAAACGAGGGGTTAGATTTGGTGGGTGGTTCCAGGAGCAGATGCCCCTCCGTGTAATGTGCCCATGGCTGCACCCACAAAGACACACGTGCAGCGGGGCGAGCCGGCCCCCTGCATGTGTGTCCTGGGCAGGTCCCCCTGGCTCCTGGGACACAGGCTCGATGCTGATCCCTGGGGCGAACCAATAACTCAGGGCCCAGCGCAGCCTCTTCTCCACTCCCCCAACCCCAGCACTGGCTCCCCGGACAGCGCCTGGGTGCAAAGCAGTGACACCGGCCCCGCCCCGTTTGAACGAGCCCCGCCCCCATTTCTCAGGTCCCGCCCCAT
The DNA here is from genome assembly GCA_003942145.1 of Platysternon megacephalum. NCBI lineage: Eukaryota > Metazoa > Chordata > Testudines > Platysternidae > Platysternon > Platysternon megacephalum. The sequence goes on from QXTE01000747.1 coordinate 32,840, forward strand.
CATCTCCTGGCCACGCCCACGCTCCCCGCCCCCTTTCCTCGCTGTCCCGGAGCTCCGGACCCGACGGCGCTGGCAGAGCCGGAGCGAGCGGACGCGCCCCTGAGACTCCGCTGCCGGCCCCGCCATGGTCTCGGCTCCGCCCGGCGCCCGGGGGCTCCTGACGCTGCTGCTGCTGCTGCCCCTGCCCGGGGCTCGCGGTGAGTCGCGGCGGCCCCAGCAGCGGGCGGGGCCCCGGGCTGCGCGGGGCCGGCGGGCGGGGACCTGCTGCTGCCCCGCACTGGCTGCGCGGGGTGCGGAGCGGGGGGCAGCGAGCCCCGCCCGAGGCGGCACCGCCCCACTGGCTGCCGGGCGCAGGGGCTCGGCCCGGCCAGTCGGGGCCCCTGGGGAGCGAGCGGCCGCGGGACAGCCCGGGACGGGTGACCGGTGTGAGCGGCCAGGTCAGCGGGCTTGGCCCCACGGCCCGTCGGGGCGGGTGTTTCCGCTGCCAGAGACCCGCCGGGGCGATGTCTTGTCTTGGCCCCGCTTCTGCCTGTGAGAGACAAGCCCGGAGCCACCCAGAGCCCGTCCCCCGGCCTGGGAAACCAACTCACTGTCTGCAGGGTGGCTGGGTGGGGGCAGGGGTCTGGGATGGGACCCCAGATAACTGTGCGTGGAGCCCTTTGCTCACCCGGCCCTTGGCTTTACTCCGGCTGTGCTGGTTCCTCTATTGGTGATGCGGCTTCTCAGCCTGGTTTTAGTGTAATTAATCCTTTCACCGTCTCACTGTGAAGTGGGGAGAATAAGTTGTTGGCTCCAGGGATGATGCCCCCAGCACCTGGATGTGTTGTAAGGAATCAGCGCAGAACTGGTAGCTGAAATCTTGTGAGCTGATGAGATGGTCCCAAGAGAGGACAGGATCAGCAGGGGAGTGCAGGCTAATGGAAGCCCAGATCAGACAGGATTAAGAAAGAGAATGTGATCAGTGAGCTCAGACAAGAGCAGGAGAAGGATGAGACTTGTCTGGGAAGAAGCAGTTATAGAACTGGAGAGGATCAAGGATGCTGTTAGAAGGCAGAAACACAAGGCAGTGAACATAAGAATGGCCGTAGTGGGTCTAACCAATGGTCCATCTACCCCAGTATCCTGCCTCTGATAGTAGTCGGTGCCAGATGCTTCACAGGGAATGAACCGAACAGGGCGATTATAGAGTGATCCATCCCCTGTCATCCAGTGCCAGAGTCTGGCAGAGGTTTAAGGACACCCAGAGCATGTGGTTGTGCCCCAACCATCTTGGCTAATAGCCATTGATGGACCTGCCCTCCATGAACTTAACTAATTCTTTTTTTGAACTCAGTTATACTTTTGGCCTTCACAACATCATGTTCAATGATGTTAGAAGGGAAGGGAGGAAGGGCTATGGGGCAATATTTGAAGGGATAGGTGGGATCAGAGGATGGCTTTTGAGATTGGGGGAGACCAGAGCTTGTTCGCATTTGAGATGGCAACGTTTCGGGGATCTCCTATTGTGAATGGCACTCCAGTCATGTTGACAGGGACAAAGATTATCCATCTCTAAAACTGTACTATAATCCTCACTGGTGTGCGCAGGAATAGATTGTTTACGGTTCAAATAATTAATTGGTGGTGTGGCTACAAGGGCAGTACACCTAATGCATGTGGACATCTCGCACTGTGCAGTCTCAGAAATATTAAGGAAAATGAAATGAGTAAAATTAGTTGCATTTTTTCTTGTTTGTCTTAGCTATGTTGTTCAGTGGTACTTTCACTTGTGTGTTAGGAGGCAGAGCTGTGACATATTTGTAGGAGAGAGAAGGAGCAATTCTGAAATTGGACCTCTTTTCTTTTAGCCTGTTTTGTCAGATACTAACACTGTAAAAGTCACTCTAGTCATCTTGTGGCATCTGATGTCTTTCCGTGAGTGGCCTGGCTGTTTATATGATTTTCAGAACAGTCGGATGAGTGAACTGATGATGTTTCCTTTTGCAAAATTCCTTTTTATACAGTGTCTATCCTGAAAACAAACTCAGGCATCCCTGAAAAAAAAGAAACCTGGTGATTGTAAGGGGGAGAAATATCCATTCTAGCTCTGAGCACAGGATTCATGGTGGTCAAAAGAAGCTTTTGTTTAAGGGACGAATCTCTCCAGCTCGAGTTGGCCACTAGCTGGCCCACTTGGAGTGGGCGGGGAGATTGATAGTTGCTGAGGCTGGAGCTAGTCATGCAGTGGGGACTCTGCTACTCTGTGCTGCTAATCCAATCACACTCTGCACCTCCACCGTTATTGTGCAGCGTGGTTGCTCTCACTAGGCTAATTCCTGTTTAGATAACTTGACCTAGCACAAAACCCTGGTTGTGGGAAGCTTGTCTGTTCTCATAGGCTACTGGAAAACCCGAGGAACCCCCCACAACGGGGCTCACCTGGCCTGTGGCAGGTCCCTGTAGCATCTAAGGCAATGGTCCCCAACGCAGTGCCTGCGGGCACCATGGCGCCCGCCGGGGCATTTATGTGCGCCTGCCTAGTGCCCAGCAGGGGAGAGAAGCCGCAGCCCCGCGCCTGATGGGGACAGAGAACTCCGGGGCTGAAGGCTGCGGGAGCCGGTGTTCTTTGTCCCAGGCAGGCACGGGGCCGCGGCTTAAGCCGGAGAGAAGCCGCGGCCGGTGTTCTCTGTCCCTGGCAGGCGCGGGCCCCACCTAGTGCCCAGCAGGGGAGAGAAGCCGGGGCCCCGCGCCTGTTGGGGACAGAGTACTCCGGGGCTGCAGGCGCCGGTGTTCTCTGTCCTCGCAGCTTCTTTCCGGCTTCTCTCTGCACAGCCCAGAACTGCCGCCAAAAAACAACAACAACCCAACCGCTCCAACTCTGCCGTCCCAAGAATGAATGGAATGCCGCCCCGTAGCATGTGCTGCCCCAGGCACGTGCTTGCTCCACTGGTGCCTGGAGCTGGCCCTGTATGTAAGTATTCTTCCGCTGCACTGATACTGCTGTTTTCTCGTGCTTTGCCATTTTTTTGGGGTAACATTTTGCCCCAAAATGAGTGGTTCAAATAAAAGACAACGTACGTATTATTTCAACGCAGAGTGGGAAGAATCCTATTGTTTTATTGAAAATAAAGGGAAATGTGTTTGCTTATTGTGTGGGGGTGCTGTTGCAGTGCCGAAAAAACATTATGTCCAATGCCATTTCCAAACTAATCACGGCTCTTTTGACATTAGCCATCCACTTAAATCTGAGTTGAGAGAAGAATTAATCAACTCAAATCAAACCTATCTGCCCAGCAATCTGTTTTCACTAGACAAGTGGTAAAGTCTAACGGTGCTACCTTTAAAATTGCTCATCTGCTCGCAAAGAAGAAAAAACCCTTTCAAGATGGTGAATTGTTGAAGGAAGCATTTTTGACTGGTGCTGATTGTCTGTTTCAAGGATTTCCTAACAAGGGTGAGATTTTGTCAGCAATACAAGACTTGCAGTTATCAGACAACATAGTTACGAGGAGGATACATGCAATTTCAAGCGACATGCAAACTCAGCTAAAGGATGACTTGGAAATATGTGACTGGTTTTCACTGCAATTCGATGAGTCAACAGATATATCGGATACAGCGCAGTTGGCAGTTATGGTGAGGATGGTATTTAGTGACTTCACCGTAAAAGAAGACTTACTAAAAGTATTGCCTATGAAAGGGCAAACAAAGGGTGAGGACATCTATAATTTATTCAAATCATACACAACATCAATTAGAATGCCACTACACAAGCTGTCTGCGATCACCACTGATGGGGCACCAGCAATGATGGGCAGCGCCAATGGATTCATTGCACTCTGTAAGAAGAATGAAACCTTTCCGAACTTTGTCTTATCATTGCATTATCCACCAAGAAGCTTTGTGCATCAAAGTTCTTTCTTTTCAACACGTCATGAATGTCATTATTAAAATAATTAACTCTATTCGAGCAAAACCTTTGCAACACCGACTTTTTAAGGCCCTGTTGGAAGATGTTCATGATAAACAATCTGATCTTATCTTGCACACAGAAGTATGATGGCTGAGCAAAGGTAAAGTTCTTGCATGTTTTTTAAGCCTAATTGAAGAGATCAAAGAATTTCTGAAGTCCACAAATCAGAATTTCGAGCAACTAGAAGACTCCAGCTGGTTAATGGACTTGGCTTTTCTTGCCGACATCACTGACAAATTGAACATTTTAAATCTTGAGCTCCAGGGAAAAGACAAACATGTGGCTCAAATGATAGGTTCTGTAAAACCATTCCAAGCAAAACTGATCTTGTGGATGTCACATATGAAGACGAAGTCTCTCGTACATTTCCCAAGTATGAAGAAAATGGTATGTGACAGTGATTTTAACCCATCACCATTTGTTATCCACATTCAAACACTTCTGGAACAATTTGAAAAGAGATTTCAACAGTTCACCATCGTTGAGCCTGTAGTTGCCTTTCTTGTGAATCCTTTTACTTGCCAAATAGAGGTAACAGAAATGGCTACATCAATTGTGAGTCTCATTCAAGTAAGAACAGAAGACGTGGAACTGGAGATTTTGGACCTTCAAAATGATATTGTTCTAAAATCCTGCACAACAGATGAAAACTTTTGGAATCTGGTTGACCGAAAAAAGTTTCCTGCCTTAAAAAATGTAGCATACAAAATAAAATCTGATTTCGGTTCCACTTATCTATGCAAAGTTCTGTTTTCAACAACGAATGTCATAAAATCAAAATACAGATCTCGGCTTACAGATGGCCATCTTGACGATTGCTTACGAACGGGAATATCATCCTACTCTCCCAACTACGAAAAATTGGCTGAAGAAATGCAGTGCCAAAAATCATACTGACTGTATTAGAAAAACCACGTGAACTAATTATACCTATTTTCCATTAAGTGCTGATGAGCGTGTATGATTAACTTGTGTTTAACTTTTTTTCATATTTGTTTGTTTATTGAAATCCAGATACAAGTAACAATACAAAGAATATTTTTAACTAACCATAACTGGCTATCTATGTTAAAGTAAGAATAATAAATATATTTGGACCAGCAGTTCAACAATGTTTTACTTTTTAAAAATAAATAAGATGAAAACTGTTTGATATTTATTTTGTAAAAACTCCTTAATTTTTCTTACAGGTAGATAAAAAAGAGCAAATTCACATGGTAAGGTGAAAGAGTAATTGCCGAATAATTTAATTAATACCTTTTACATGTAAAATGACCTTTTTTATCTTATGGATTCATATATTATGTAATATTAAATATGATATTTTTTGTATTATTTAATGTACAAATACAAAATAAGCCTTGAAAAATTGTTGGCATCCGCCACACTCTTCTGAAAACATGAATGTGCTACTGGTCACAAAAAGGTTGGGGACCACTGATCTAAGGCATGTCAGGATCCTTTTCAACGAAGGCAGCTGTGTGAAATTATTTAAAATAAATCTCTCTCCTATTAACATGAGAGAATGTTCTTATGTTTTTCTGATAGGTCAGTGTGGGACCCTGCCAACGCTCAGTCGTGCCGTCCCCCGTCTCGCCCGCCGTGATACTAGTCGCACAGAGGGCTTCCCTATCGGCGCAGAAGTGACATACAGGTGCGGTGTTGGCTTTGTTAAAATCCCTGGAAAGTCAGACACTGTCGTTTGCCTTTCAACCTCAGAGTGGTCAACCATTGGAGAGTTTTGTAATGGTAAGTATTTTATTTTCTCTGGAGCAAATTTGCTCAGGCCACTGTTCGCTGATGGAAATGTCAGTTTTTCCCCCACTGAATAGGTCTACTCAAAATTAGCTTTAATAACTAGTTTCAAGTTCCTTGCTGGATCAGTGACAGTATACAATTAACCTGCTTATTCAAGAATCTTGTTGCAAAGCAATCTGGGAACATCCATCAGTGAGACGACTTGTGCTTGATTCAGGAATGTGTGGTTTAGATCGACAGGAATGGGAAGTAATTTTCTATTTGAGTTTTGACTGCGCACAAATAGGTGGGGATGCCTCCATCCTCGGGATGCTCAGACAGTTTTGCTACATCGCCAGGCAAATATGAAATAAAGCTGTTTTGAAAATGATTTACCTGCATAGTACCACTTATATTACAATACTGCATAAGCATCCTGGCCAATGGGAGCTGGGGGTGCTGTGCCTGCGGGAGAGAGCCATGCGGAGCTGATTGCGTGCCTCCGCCTAGGAGCTGGGCCTGCTGCTGGCCGCTTCTGGGGCGCAGAACGGTTCGCGGTGCCAGGACAGGCAGGAAGCCTGCCTTAGTGCCCCCGCTGCACTGCTGACAGGGAGGCGCCCCACGTAAGCCCATGCCCCAACCCCACGCCCCAATCCCCTGCCAGGCATGAGCAGCTGAGAGGAGGGTGATTTTGTTCAATCAGTGGCGACTGAAGCCCCGAGACCCACCGCCCTGCTGGGTAGAAGCCCCTAGCCCACCACCCTGGAGAAGGAAAGATTTGCAAGGGAACACAAGCTCTGTTTTTGCCATGTGCAGTTTAAGCTACTGGCAGGGAATCCAAACAGGAGTTTTGTGAGTTGTCAATATAACGATCGCATCCAAAGCTGTGAGAGCAGATAGGATCCCAAAGACGGGTGCACAAGGAAAAGAGGGTGGGCCGAGGAGAGAATCCTGGCAGATTCTCATGAGGGGGTTGGGGTGGGGAGTGTTGGAGGATCCACCAAACTAGACCTGAAAGTACGAGATGGAAGAGTCAGGAGAAAAACCGTGAGAGGATGGAGTGACAAAAGCCAGTAGATGATGGGATTTAAAGAAGTAGAAATGCTTGATAGTGTCCAAGGCACTAAGAGGTCAAGGAGAAGGGGGTGAGGTAGAGGCCCTGGGAATTGTGTGAGACTTCAATAAAGTGGAGAGGATGGACCCAGACTAGAGAGGGCCACAAGGTTGCAGTTGAAAAAGACAACCGTGCCGTGGTTGTAAACAGAATGTTCAGTTAGAATTGGAGAGGAGGAGCAGGGGAAAATCTGTTTTTCTCTTTCTACGTGCTTTAATCTACTAATTCCTTTCTCTCTCTCTCTCTTAGCTCCTTCCTTTTATTTTTTACTCCTTAGTTCGTACCACCCGCTGCTTGGAGCAGCACCCAGTTAACTTTGTCCGAGTTGCTTGCCTCTCTTCCTTAAAAATAATTTTTAAAAAATCTCCCTTCCCCTACATATTTTGTAAAGTGTCCTGCTCTAATGCTCATATGCAGTTCTGTGGCTGTACTGTAATAGCTGCTGCTGCCTCTAAATAGGGTTACCAGATAACAACTGTGAAAAAACGGTATACGGGGTGGGGGGTAATAGGCACCTATATAAGAAAAAGTCCCAAAAAACAGGACTGTCCCTTTAAAAATGGGACATCTGGTCACCCTACCTCTAAATCATAAACTTTTGGGGCAGGGTACCTGTTTGGTACCCTTAACTTTTGTTACAGAGCTGTGTTTCTGTTTGTTTGTTTTTAAATATATATGTGTGTGTGTGTGTGTGTGTTTATATATAAATAGAAAGTTAAAAGTACCATTTTTATGCCTATCTTTATAGCTAAATCTTTTCGACCCTGTTTTTTGTTTGTTTGTTTTTGCTAGGTGGCTGTGGTGCCCCACCAAGGTTGAAATCTGCTGCCTTAAATAAGGAAGATGAGATAAAGAATTACTGTCCTCCTGGGACCACTGTGAGTTATGTCTGTCGTCCAGGATATGAGAGGACCGAACTGAGACCTGTCATTACTTGTCTTGAGAATTCAACATGGTCAGAAGCCCCTGAGTTCTGTAAAGGTTGGTGTCTTTTATGTCACTTTTCTCTCTCCATTGAGCGAGTGGCCCTCTGTGAGCAGATAGGAGTGTTTTGTGTTAAGCAGCTGGTTCACATTTCAGCACCGGCTTGTCAATTTTAGTTTGAAAAACCTTTTTGTCAGGTTTAATTAAGCTTTAAATGGCGAGAGAAAGCAAAGTGAGTACTATTGAACGTTAGACGGTGCCTGCACTAGCTAAGCTTTTCATTGTGTTCGTTGTGCTTCCCAGCAGCAATAGGAAATCACAAATAATGCAAAAGTTAATATCATACTGTGGTAAATATCCATTTAAAAATGGTGAGCACAGTATCCCTGGAAACTATATGTGAAGGAGAATAATAGTATTATTTTTGTCATTGTTAAAATTCACACATTTAAAAATTCTAGCCTCAGAGACCACTCATTCAGCATACAGTTCAACCAAAGTCAATCACCGTATTAAAAATAAATGCAATATTTAATTACTATATGTCTGGCAAAGTTGTTCAAATACCAAACTACATAACAAAACTTAAATGACGAATGGCTGGCATTGTGAGGAATACCATAAGTTTTGGCAAAGCTACCTATATTGAGTCTGTATCTGTTGTATTCCATGCAAAACCCTACATTAATACAGGGTGAGAGGAAGGAGCCAACTGAGTGATCACCCTTAACCGCAGCTCCTTGCATGTATGTGTTATATTCTGTTTGACAAACACAGGCTATATCTTAATACTGATGTGAATTTCTTGTGCAGTCTTAGACTCAAGTAGTCTGGCATGCCTGATTAGGAAAATACTTGATATATATAAAAGGCCATATATTTTTAGTTGCAAAAATCTTGTCCACATCAAGGACAGAGATCTTTTTCAAATATAATCATTAGTCCTATTTGTAGCTTTCTCTGTGGCTCCCTGAATGCAGCATGTCTCTTCTGTTTGGCATGTGGACATGGTGAATGTCTGATGGTGTGTTCTTTCTGGTAATAAGTGCCTGGCACCAGAGGAAGCATCACAAATAACTCCCTGTACCAGGTAGGAGGAGTCTCTGCCATTGAAGTTGACAAAGTGATAGAAGTAAACACTTAATATGGACAATAAGAATATCCACAGTTAAGTAAAACCCAGAGAGGAGAGTGAACTAACTGGACTTCTAGTCTGCCATTGCCATAGTCCAGGGGTGGCCAAACTTACTGACCCTTCGAGCTGCATACAACAATCTTCAGAAGTTCAAGAGCTGGAGCTGGCAGGGCCGGCAAGCCGCGGGGGGTGGACTCTCGGTCGCTGTGAGGGCGACAGTGAGGCCGCCTTTGGCAGCATGTCTGCGGGAGGTCCCCTGGTCCCGCGGCATCAGCGGTAATTCGGCGGCGGAGACGCCGAAGGCGCGGCATCGGCGGCCTCCCGCAGGCATGCCACCGAAAGCCGCCTGATTGCCGTGCTTGCAGCGGCAAAAGACATAGAGCCACCCCTGGGAGCAGGAGGCACCTGCTGGGGCTAGGGGCTTCAGCCCCGCTCCTGCTGAAGCCCTGAGACCCACCTCCCTGCTGGGTAGAAGCCCCTAGCCCACCACCCTGCTCCAAGGCTGAGGTCCCAAGCTCCCCCCCCCCAAAACAAGTCTGGTAGGGGGGCTCCGTGAGCTGCACTTTCACTGTAAAAGAGCCCCATGTGGCTCACGAGCCACAGTTTGGCCACCCCGGCCATAGTCTCTTCTAAGTCTGTTAGAGTTTGTTCCATCAACATAACATGCTAACACTGATCTTGTTCTGTGCTAGGGAAATCGTGTGGTGTTCCAAAAGGACCAGAGAATGGCAGAGCTGTTGATATAACAAATGACCTGTATGGTGCAAAAGTAAACATCATTTGTGATGAAGGGTGAGTGTTGGGCAACCGGTGCTGATTAATTCACAGATCTTAGTTTGGTGAAGATTGGAAAATTAATAATAGAAATTTAAAAACCTAATCTGAGCCACACCCCGACCCCCTGCCCTGAGTCCCCTGCCGCCACCCCGACCCCCTGCTCTGAACCCCCTGCTGCACCCCGATCTGCTACAGATCTGCTGTCCTGGCTTCAGGGCCCTGTTTAAAAAGTATAACCTTCAAGCTGAATTTGGCCAGGTGTGGATCATGATCCCTCAGTCCTCCAGCTGAAAGATTAAGTTGGGAGGAAGCAGGTGCAGCTACGGTATCATGGGGTGCGCTTCAATTTGTTCAAGCTGCTGTTGGAAAAAACTCCCATAATATGTGATTGGGTTCTAGTTTCATTGGATGGTGCAGGTACTTTCTGGACATCAGAGTAATTGAACAGGGAAGCATGTGGCACGAGCATGGATGCCTTCGTTTTAATTGATACATCATTTTGTTTTTCACTGTATCACCCATTTCGGTGGAACAGTGCAGGCAACAAGGGTTAGATTCCCTGTGCTGGGATCAGGATGATTGGGAGGGGCTGGTTATGGAATAAATTGCTTAGGGAAGTTGTCGAATCTCTGTCATTGGAGACTTTTAAGAGCAGGTTAGACAAATGCCTGTCAGGGATGGTCTAGATCAGGGGTCTCAAACATGCAGCCCGCATGCGGCCCGCGAGCTCCTCACGGCCCCTCCTCATGCCCTCCCCCAACGTTACCTAGAGCGGCTGCCTGCCTGCCCTGCCCCCGCACCGGGAAGCGGCTGGAACCTGGGGAAGGAGGAGCGCAGGGGTGTGTGTTGCTGTTGCTTCAGGCACCGCCCCCAGCAGTTCCCATTGGCCGGGAATGGGGAACTGTGGCCAATGGGAGCTGCTGGGGGCGGTGCCTGAAGCAACAGCCACACACACCCCTGCGCCCCTCCTCCCCCAGGTTCCAGCCGCTTCCCGGCGCGGCAGCAGAGCAGGCAGGCAGGCAGGGAGCCTGCCCTGCCCCTGGTACGGGTCGGACCGGAGCCTGCCCCCCGCACTCCTCCTGCACCCCGACCCCCTGCCCTGAGCCCCCCGCCACACCCCGACCCCCTGCCCTGAACCCCCCGCCACACCCCACACCCCGACCCCCTGCCCTGAGTCCCCTGCCGCCACCCCGACCCCCTGCTCTGAACCCCCTGCTGCACCCCGATCTGCTACAGATCTGCTGTCCTGGCTTCAGGGCCCTGTTTAAAAAGTATAACCTTCAAGCTGAATTTGGCCAGGTGTGGATCATGATCCCTCAGTCCTCCAGCTGAAAGATTAAGTTGGGAGGAAGCAGGTGCAGCTACGGTATCATGGGGTGCGCTTCAATTTGTTCAAGCTGCTGTTGGAAAAAACTCCCATAATATGTGATTGGGTTCTAGTTTCATTGGATGGTGCAGGTACTTTCTGGACATCAGAGTAATTGAACAGGGAAGCATGTGGCACGAGCATGGATGCCTTCGTTTTAATTGATACATCATTTTGTTTTTCACTGTATCACCCATTTCGGTGGAACAGTGCAGGCAACAAGGGTTAGATTCCCTGTGCTGGGATCAGGATGATTGGGAGGGGCTGGTTATGGAATAAATTGCTTAGGGAAGTTGTCGAATCTCTGTCATTGGAGACTTTTAAGAGCAGGTTAGACAAATGCCTGTCAGGGATGGTCTAGATCAGGGGTCTCAAACATGCAGCCCGCATGCGGCCCGCGAGCTCCTCACGGCCCCTCCTCATGCCCTCCCCCAACGTTACCTAGAGCGGCTGCCTGCCTGCCCTGCCCCCGCACCGGGAAGCGGCTGGAACCTGGGGAAGGAGGAGCGCAGGGGTGTGTGTTGCTGTTGCTTCAGGCACCGCCCCCAGCAGTTCCCATTGGCCGGGAATGGGGAACTGTGGCCAATGGGAGCTGCTGGGGGCGGTGCCTGAAGCAACAGCCACACACACCCCTGCGCCCCTCCTCCCCCAGGTTCCAGCCGCTTCCCGGCGCGGCAGCAGAGCAGGCAGGCAGGCAGGGAGCCTGCCCTGCCCCTGGTACGGGTCGGACCGGAGCCTGCCCCCCGCACTCCTCCTGCACCCCGACCCCCTGCCCTGAGCCCCCCGCCACACCCCGACCCCCTGCCCTGAACCCCCCGCCACACCCCACACCCCGACCCCCTGCCCTGAGTCCCCTGCCGCCACCCCGACCCCCTGCTCTGAACCCCCTGCTGCACCCCGATCTGCTACAGATCTGCTGTCCTGGCTTCAGGGCCCTGTTTAAAAAGTATAACCTTCAAGCTGAATTTGGCCAGGTGTGGATCATGATCCCTCAGTCCTCCAGCTGAAAGATTAAGTTGGGAGGAAGCAGGTGCAGCTACGGTATCATGGGGTGCGCTTCAATTTGTTCAAGCTGCTGTTGGAAAAAACTCCCATAATATGTGATTGGGTTCTAGTTTCATTGGATGGTGCAGGTACTTTCTGGACATCAGAGTAATTGAACAGGGAAGCATGTGGCACGAGCATGGATGCCTTCGTTTTAATTGATACATCATTTTGTTTTTCACTGTATCACCCATTTCGGTGGAACAGTGCAGGCAACAAGGGTTAGATTCCCTGTGCTGGGATCAGGATGATTGGGAGGGGCTGGTTATGGAATAAATTGCTTAGGGAAGTTGTCGAATCTCTGTCATTGGAGACTTTTAAGAGCAGGTTAGACAAATGCCTGTCAGGGATGGTCTAGATCAGGGGTCTCAAACATGCAGCCCGCATGCGGCCCGCGAGCTCCTCACGGCCCCTCCTCATGCCCTCCCCCAACGTTACCTAGAGCGGCTGCCTGCCTGCCCTGCCCCCGCACCGGGAAGCGGCTGGAACCTGGGGAAGGAGGAGCGCAGGGGTGTGTGTTGCTGTTGCTTCAGGCACCGCCCCCAGCAGTTCCCATTGGCCGGGAATGGGGAACTGTGGCCAATGGGAGCTGCTGGGGGCGGTGCCTGAAGCAACAGCCACACACACCCCTGCGCCCCTCCTCCCCCAGGTTCCAGCCGCTTCCCGGCGCGGCAGCAGAGCAGGCAGGCAGGCAGGGAGCCTGCCCTGCCCCTGGTACGGGTCGGACCGGAGCCTGCCCCCCGCACTCCTCCTGCACCCCGACCCCCTGCCCTGAGCCCCCCGCCACACCCCGACCCCCTGCCCTCAACCCCCCGCCACGCCCCACACCCCGACCCCCTGCCCTGAGTCCCCTGCCGCCACCCCGACCCCCTGCTCTGAACCCCCTGCTGCACCCCGACCCCCTGCCCTGAACCCCCCGCTGCACCCCTCCTGCACCCCAACCCCCTGCCCTGAGCCCCCTGCCGCACCCTGCACCCTGACCCCCTCCTGCATCCCTCACCCCAACTCCCTGCCCTGAGCCCCCACCACACCCCACACCCCTCCTGCGCCCCCTGGGGGCAGGGAGGGGGCAGAGTTGGGGTGGGGATTTCGGGGAAGGGGTTGGAATGGGGGCAGGGAAGGGGTGGGAAGAGGCGGGGCAGGGGCAGGGCCTCATGGAAGGGGTGGAGTGGGGGCGGGGCCGAGGGCGGCGGGGGGGAGGTGTCAGTAAATGCGGCCCTTGGCCCAATGTACTAGTCCTCATGTGGCCCTCGTGGTCATTTGAGATCCCTGGTCTAGATAATACTTAGTCCTGCATGAGTGCAGGGGACTAGACTAGAAAACCTCTCGAGGTTCCTTCCAATCCTATGATTCCCTGTCCCCAAACCCCACAGAGATTGGGAGACAAAGAGAATGCCTTTTCCTGTAGCTGAGCCATCAGTCTACTTCTCAGGTGATGTAATAAAAACTAGCTGTTATCAGAGATCAGATTACTTTACAAAGGAGGGCAGTATTGTTTACCCCATTTTACAGATGGGGAAACTGAAGCGCAGAGGGGAAGTGACTTCCCAAGGTCACCCACAGGCCAGAGGCAGACATGAGAATGGAATCCAAGTTTCCTGAGTCCCAGTCCATTGGTTTATCCTCTAGGCAATTCTGCATCTGAGTTGCACCCACAAGAATGTCCAAGCTATTATTGTGATACTTCACATTTTCCTTGCAGAAGTGTACAGGAGCTGCACACCTTGGAATTTTGTCCACCAACGAAAGCTTTGGGTTTAAATGGGCTAATTAGGTTTGGACATTGAGATGTTCAGGTTTTGAAAGCGTGGCAGCAGCAGGACAGCCCTTGGGCAGCTGTCTTCTCTCCCTGTTGTTGCTGCAAGAATTAGCTAGAGGTCTAGCTATGTGGGTCTTGGGTGTGGACTGTTGCCAACTCTTTGGTAGAAGAGCAGAGTTAAAATAGGAAGTGGAATGATGGTACTAAGCAGGCTGAGCTACTGACCTCCAGAGTGACAGAGATACCCCTTATAGTACTTTGCTCCCCATTTCTCTGGGACAGTAATCAAAGGTGTAGAATGCCAACAGCACACATCCTGAGCACTGTCTTCAGATTGGAACGATTGAGGTGTGACGCAGCCTCCTACTCTGCAAATCCAAACCTCTTTGACATGCGAACACTTTGAGAAGATTAACAGTCTGTAAAATTACTAATTTCCTTAGTGTTTTTCAAATTCTGGAACTTATCTAGGGACTTCTTCCACCTTTTGGAGATGTAAGAAATAAGAAGCATTAAAAAATGTGGAGTAGGCAACCTATGGCACGCGTGCCGAAGGCGGCACGCGAGCTGATTTTCAGTGGCACTCACACTGCCCAGGTCCTGGCCGCCGGTCTGGGGGACTCTGCATTTTAATTGAATTTTAAATGAAACTTTTTAAACATTTTAAAAACCTTATTTACTTTACATACAACAATAGTTTAGTTATATATTATAGACTTACAGAAAGAGACCTTCCAAAAAACGTTAAAATGTATGACTGGCACGCGAAACCTTAAATTTGAATGAATAAATGAAGACTCGGCACACCACTGCTGAAAGGTTGCCGACCCCTGATCTAGCTAGTATGGTCTTTAAGGGGAAGGATTTCACCTGCTAACATGGTCTCTGCAATCTTATACCCACCTATTTGCTTGTTCTACATTGGCTTTAACCACTCAGCATTCCTTGGTCCTAGGGATCATGTTGGTGCATACAGCAGGAATGACCCCACAGGGTCACTTACTGGCAGAAAGAACCCCCTTTTCCAAAGTTCTGGACTATTACAGGAGTAATTAGAGAGTTAGGTAAGAAACTTTTTCTCTTTTCTTTAGGTTCAGATTACGTGGGCGGACTTTCATCCAATGTCTGACGAAGGGAGATCAAGTTGAATGGAGTCAACTTCCAACCTGTCAAGGTCAGGCTATTTTTATGGCTTTAAGAAGAACTCACGATTGGAGCTGTTGCAGAGTAACTGTTATAGAGCTTTCATGTGTGTTTTATATTCACTTGATTTAAAGTATGTCGATCATATAGATATTTTTGGGAGCAGGGAAACATGATGAAAGTGTAGGAGGATCCATTGTGTTGCTGGTGCCTTCTGTAGAAGCCACACTTCAAACTAACAAAAAACCCCACAGCCCTCTCTTGAGCTTGCTGTCTGGTGTATAGATTCCAACCCAACTAATGACTTAAACACAATTGAACCCCGAACACAGGGATGATGGGGTTCAATTCGTTTCTCATTCCTCACCAAATAATCTCTCATAGACTCATAGACTTTAAGGTCAGAAGGGACCATTATGATCATCTAGTCTGCCCTCCCGCATGATGCAGGCCACAAAAACTGACCCACCAACTCCTGGAATAATTTTCTCCCTTGACTCAGCTGTTGAAGTCCCCAAATCATGATTTAAAGACTTCAAGTTGCACAGAATCCTCCAGCAAGCGACCCCTGCCCCATGCTGCAGAGGAAGGCGAAAAACCTCCAGGGCCTCTGTCAATTCCTTCCCGACCCCAAATATGGCGATCAGATGATCCCTGAGCATGCGGGCAAGACTTTCCATCCAGACACTTAGGAAAAAGACTTTTAATATCCCATCATTGACCCGTGGTACTAATTAATATTGATGGCACGTTATTGACCTATTGGCTAAGATCACGATATCCCATTAAACCATCCCCTCCATAAACTTATCAAGCTTAATCTTAAAGCCAGGGAGGTCTTTCACCCCCACTGTTTCCCTCGGAAGGCTGTTCCAGAATTTCACTCCTCTGACGGTTAGAAACCTTCGTCTAATTTCAAGCCTAAACTTCCCGACGGCCAATTTATATCCATTTGTTCTCGTGTCCACATTAGCACTGAGCTGAAATAATTCCTCTCCCTCCTTTGTATTTATCCCTCTGATATATTTAAAGAGAGCAATCATATCTCCCCTCAGCCTTCTTTTGGTTAAGGTAAACAAACCGAGCTCCTCAAGTCTCCTTTCATACGACAGTCCTTCCATTCCTCGGATCATCCTAGTGGCCCTTCTTTGTACCCGTTCCAGTTTGAATTCATCCTTCTTAAACATGGGAGACCAGAACTGCACACAGTACTCCAAATGAGGTCTCACCAACGCCTTGTATAACGGGACTAGCACCTCCTTATCTCTACTAGAAATACCTCGCCCAATGCATCCCAAGACCGCATTAGCTTTTTTCACGGCCACGTCACATTGCCGACTCATAGTCATCCTGCGATCAACCAGGACTCTGAGGTCCTTCTCCTCTTCCGTTACTTCCAACTGATGCATCCCCAGCTTATAACTAAAATTCTTGTTACACATTCCTAAATGCATAACCTTACATTTCTCGCTATTAAATTTCATCCTATTACTATTACTCCAGTTTACAAGGTCATCCAAATCTCCCTGCAGGATATCCCGATCCTTTTCCGAATTGGCAATACCTCCCAACTTCGTGTCATCCGCAAACTTTATCAGCCCACTCCTACTTTTGGTTCTCTGCTGCTTTTGAAGTCTTTAATCAAACTTATTTTTATTTAGTGTAATTCCTCCCTGTTTAACTATTCTCCTCCCTTTCCCTCAAAACCAACCAAACCAACCCTGGACTCCACACTCAAAATCTGAGGCTATTTCGGAGTGAAACCCAGTATTAAAACTTCTTCCCAATTTATTTGCTTTAACTTTTTTTGTCCTTTTGGACACTACCTGGGGTGGATCTGTCATCCAGGCTATCGCCATCTGGTCTAAAACCAGATACAGTTAGAAGAAAAGTTCTAATTTAAGCTTTTAGCTTCTGGAACATTGTAGAAGCACAACTATTGTCTTTCAAGGATGTCAATCAAAGAGTCCCAGCTCCTTATATATAATGTGGGGGAGGGATGTGTTCTGATAAGGCTGTTATCCGGGATTTGTTTCATGGAACCAAAAATCTTCTAGATGAACGGATGTTGGGAGTGGAGAAAAGTTTGAAAGCAGAAAGTCTTGTAAATCTAAGGAAGGTAATGCCTCACATTTTGTTAAAACACAGTACTAATTACACTCTCCAAGGTAAGCTTGCATCCGAAGAAGTGGGTATTCACCCACGAAAGCTCATGCTGCAAAACGTCTGTTAGTCTATAAGGTGCCACAGGATTCTTTGCTGCTTTTACTCTCCAAGGGTTAAATTTGTTCCCTTTTTGGGAGGAATTGTAAACAAATGTTTACTTAATCTTTACAGTTCACCTGTAACTGAAATGTGCATTAATATTCATGATGCCATTCTCTTTTCCTTCAGCGATTACTTGTTCTTCTCCTCCTCCTAATATTGCCAATGGGATGCACAATGGCAGCAACGTGGAAATCTTTGTCTATAACTCATCAGTAACTTACAAATGTGATGATAGTTTCTCACTTACTGGAGAGGCCTCCATTCACTGTACAACTAACGATAACATCAATGGAGTCTGGAGCGGGTCTGCCCCTGAATGCAAAGGTGACTGTCTGTTTTTATCTTCCTCTTGTTCTGCTTTCTCCCACCAGAAAAAACAATATTTTGATTGCTAGGTAAACCTATAAACACGAGGAAATTCAGTTAGACATTAATCATCTAAAGATATAACTTGTGGGAAACCTGGTTGCTGTTGGAAACGTAATCCTTAAAAAGTGGCTCTCGCTGCACGTACACACAAGGAGGAAAAATTAAAATCTCATGGGTAACCTTAAATCTGTGGTTTCCTAACTGCTGAGTGCTTTGCAATTTTAATAACTTGTTTCTGCTGTGGGTTTTATGTAACTTCTGGGCTTTTTAAAAAGGAAAAAGAAGTCTATGTGAAACTTATGTCCCGTCCTCCACCTCCATTTGTCATTAAGGTTTGACTCTTGGGTCTAAGGTACTGCAGGATAGGCCTCTGTCAAGTTAAAGAAGTAATTATAATAGGTGGCAGCAGGAGTAAATTGTTATATGGACCCAACCACAAGAGAAGGATGCCCTACACACTAAGACAATGGATTATATATGCACGAATAACCTCATTGTACACACCGCGTAGCCAAGTATTTAGATTCAGCAAATTCTTTCGGTTAGGCTAAGTGGATGAGACTTGGGTCTGCCATGTTAGAGATCTGGGTTCTCTTCCTAGCTTATGTAACTTTCATTCACGGAGGCTAGGTTGCTCAGTGATAACTTGGGTTTTGAAGGGCACAGGATTGTTAACACCAGTCAGTAGAAATAATGAGAGTTGAACTCATCATCTCCTGGTTCCCAACATGGGGCACCTTCTCTTAAGCCAAAGGATATTTTGATGTGAGGGATGGAGATGCATAGTTCTGAGTTGCACATGGCAACACCTTTCAGCGAATGCTCAGTGAGAACAGCATGTTCAGGGGTTTAGAAGTCACTCTAGGAAGCTTTGATGAGTAAAACTGAAGGGAAACGACATATTTGACCAGTGTAACTCATGGCGGCAGCAAGAGGCACCACATTGAGCCTTTCACATCCCTGCTGCAAACCACGGAACTGTTAGAGGTCTTAAAAAAAAGAAAAAGAGAGAGATGCTCAGGGTGATGTATACATGGTAAATAATGTAAAATTTTAATGTAATGCAGTTTTGTATCAAGGCCATTCAGTGAACTAGCTTCAAGGTTGTAATGAAAACAAGTACATCCAAATTGTCCCCAATAAAATCATTTGTGACTTCTCAAAAAAGAGTATTCTGTTTCGACAGACTACTGAATGTCATTCATAGTTAACTTTTTCCCTTCCTTGACTGTCTCTATTGCTAGTCATTTGTGATTCTTCTCCAAGATTGAGTTTTGCTGAGCTGCCTGGGACAGTGAACAATTCCTATCCTGTTGGGACCCAACTGAAATACTCCTGTCACCCAGGATACATTTTGGGCTCTGGAAAGTCTCCTTTAGTTACATGTCTTGCAAATTCAACATGGTCAGTAGACCCTGAGTTTTGTGTAGGTGAGTGTCTTTGTTGCTTTTCCATTTCAATTGATGTTCAAGCCATCTTGACACAGTTAGGAATCTCTCTTCTATTGGGTAAGTGGTTCACAGTTCAACACTGGTATCCATAAACACTTTCTAAATCCATTTTGGAGAGTTCTTTGTTATATTAGTAGTTGACTTGAAAAATTGTAGGCTGCTTTAAGAGCAGCTAAAATACAAAATTCCAGTAACTTCAGCCTTCTGTGCTGAATACTCTCAAATAGGATTTAGAGGAGGAATAGGTTTACCACATTTCTACCTGGTTTTTAGGCCGTGCGCTGAATATCTTGTTATGTAATAGTAGATATAAACTTAAGAATAGTACAGATCTTCTCTACCAGAAACCCCACTGTCCACATAATGCTCCTGTGACTGGGAGGTGTTCAGTGCACACCAGTGAAGTTACTGGAATTTGATACTCTACCTATGCGGGTCAGCTTTAAATGGAGGTATAAAATAAAGGACATCTAAGCTTTAACCCTCTTTAGTTTTCCTAATGATCTTGGTTCTTACCATGTCACATCTTTTAACTTCATTAAAGTGGGTGCCACAGAACACTGGACAACTACAACTTGGTGCGGTTAAATTCATCGTGTTCATAGTATTTCCTGTTGATAGTATAGGGAGCATCACAAATACCACACCAAAGTGTTTCACTTTATTGCAGTAAGTGTCTGTCTTTTTTGAAAAATTGTAGTTGCTCTATCCGTGATAACGAAATATAGAATCCAGCCATACTGAATTCACTGTACTAAAAGTAAACCCAGTATTGAATAATGTGTGTTACAAACTTGGTCAAAATACTAATTTGTAACAAAACTTAGAGAATACTTTTCTTGGCTTCATTGCTAAGAGTACAATACGATTTTTGCAAGTTTCCTCATCTCAAGACTACATATGCTATGTTCCATGCTGAAGTCCCTAGTAAATGCAGTACTACAGTAACTAGTAAGGATATATTCAGTTGGATGCTGATGAACCTTAACTCTGCCTCCTTGTGCATATGTTTTAAATTATGATTTAATTTGTCGTATTGAATACTGATGGGACGTTCTTGAAAAGCCTTAGACTCACCTACTCTGGCCTGCTGGCTTGAAGAAATACTTTATACATAGGCCCTGATTTAGCAAAGCGTTTTGCGTTCTTAAGTCCCAGTGACTTCAGCAGGACTTGTTTTGCTGAATCGATCAGGCCTTTGTAAATAGGTCACAATTTTTACATGCCTTGTCTGCATTGAGAGATTTTTCCCAGCACTTTTTATGACTGTACTAACTTTATCTTTGCATGGATACAATATATCTATTTTGAACTCCATATAGATATAGTGAATTTTTGATACAGTTCATTCTTCATGGGAATAAGTCTACTATGGGAGAAAGCATCACAAATAACTCTTGTAGGGGCAAAGAATAGCTCTTCCACTGAGCTTGACTGAGGAACATGCAGTTTTTAGCTGTCTAAAATCAAGATTCATGTACCAAGAAAACTAATAACAAATATTTACAAAAGGCATAACAAGCCTGTGGAACATACTGCCACAAAATGGAGGCAAAGAACATGGTAGGATTCAAAAAAGGATGAGACACTTAGAACCTGGTCCGGCAAACACAAATGTGCTTAATCACATTGATTGTTATTAATTATATTTCTGTTCTTAATTCCTTATGAATTGGGAAAATTTTGGCCTACACTGCACAAGATGTCAGAATAGATTTTGCCCTTGGAATTGATGAATCCCACAATACCTTTAAATTATTATGCCTGTGAGTGAGATCATGTTAACTAGTGTATAGTTTATCTAGGTCATTCTGCTTTCCCTTTTTGAATACTGGCACAAGATCAGCGCTCTTCCATTCTTGAATTTCCTGGTTCTGTAAGATTTATTAGAAGTTAATCAGTGGACTAGAGATCTCCTTGGCCAACTTTTTAGGACACTTGGGTGCAAGTTATCCCAAGATTTTGATTTAACAATGTTTATCCCTAGCAGATGTAGTTTAACTTCCTCCTTAATTACTAATAGACATGAAAGTACTTCATCATACTCTTGTGATGAGACTACGTTGTCATGCTTCTTTCCAAATACAAAATGGAAATAATTACTGAAAACTTCTGCCTTTCCTGCATCATAATCTCCATTTAGTAAAAGGTTTGTACCATTACAAGGCGTGGTATACTCTATGTATCATCCAGACTAATGAGAATCTGTCACCCCTGCCCTATAACTTGGGTGCCCTTTACAATGCTTTACTGCTGTAGCCTCCAATCTGGACTCTCACAAACAGCCTCCAGTGTGCAAGTCACTCCCAGCTATGTCTCAGCCAGCCACACCTTGGCTCTCACCTGCCTTGGTTATACTGCAGGGTGACCCCAACAGACTCCTAGTATTCGTTTTATTTTTTTCCCCTCCAGAAATGTACGTCTCGTATTGCCCAGCCCTCTCCCGAACAATACAAATTCATATAAAGTCTCTCTTTCTTCACTAGAAATAATATGCACACACCTTGTTACCCAAATAGAGTTTCACAGACACTTCAATTTAAACACACTGGATTAGATCAAACCAGTTTGTTTAACTACAAAGAGATTTTAAGTGAAGGCAATTAATGAGGCATAAGTCCGAAATGGTTACAAGAGAAGTCCAGATAAAACACTACTGGTGCCCAAGTTAACGAACTATGTTAAATTCAAAATAAAGGTTTTCTTACCACATGCTCTCAGCAGTCTTACTGACCCAACTTCTTAGGTGAGGGCCCCTTCGTCAGCTTAGTGGCTGATTCCTTTGTCTTTTCTAGTGCAGTGGACGGAGTGAGAGGGAGGAGGGGTGCCTGGGAGTGTTTGTCCCTAGTGTCAGCCCTGCCCCTTGGAAAACATTCCCAGCTGACAAAACGTCTATAGGGAAACATCTTCCCTGCTGCTTTTCCTTGCTTTTTTGGAGTTTTTTTTTTCTTCCTGCTTCATGACTGCTTTACTGCTTAAATGCAAAATAAGCAGAGCACACATTCCTTTGAGACAGAGCTGTTTGCCTACTTGTGCTGTGGTTTGCAACATGAGTTAACATTATACAGGGAAATCCTATAACTTATAACGGTGTTGTCATACATTTTATCAGGACAATGTTGACTAGTAAACTATAAATGGCCAGATACCCCACAAGGCATACTGGGTACAAAGATTATTACAGCAGTCTCCAGGGTGTGGACACGGGTAAGTTCTCTTACAGTAGGATTTCTTTTGTTCCTAATGAACTTCAAAACCTTCTCCTTATTGTCTGTAACCATACCAGTTGTGACTCTTTCACTGATGTCTTTAGCTCCCCGTATCAATTTTTACCTTTCATAATTTATGCCGTCTGTACTTTTTCCCATGTATTATGTTGCTTTTTATTTGTAATTGCTGCCAGTTGAGGTCAATGGATCTACACACACGAATATGGTTATGCATATGAGTTTTCAGGATCTGGGCCTTAACATGTACAATAGGAATATTTGCATTTATACTAAATCTGCAAGGGGATCTTAATTCTTTTGATTCAGGATATAAGGCAACCACTGTCTGTGTGGGATTAGGAAGCATCATCCCGCTTCCACTTCTCCTCACTTCCCCTGGGCATGTTACAAAATTATCCATAATGTGGGTTGTAAGATTTCCTCTGTAGCCTTTGGTGCTGACCGCTGTTGTACAGGACAGATCTTGAACACCCAGACCGTTGGCTTTGATCTGCCATGGTATTTGCTATGTTAGGGGGTGCAAGTTAGCATATCCCCCTTTTCCCATTAAGGTAATATGAGGTAATGCGAATATTAGTCTTGTTCTCTTCTAGGAAGACCATGTAAACCACTAGAACTAGGAAACGGCAGGGTTCATTTAACGGCTCTCCGGTTTGGTGCAACAGCAAACTTCTCCTGTAATGACGGGTGAGTGGCAAGTTGATTCTTTTGACTAATTAACAGAACCTAGACTGGTGTAAAAGTGCTGCTGAAGTCTGGCAAAATGAGAGTAGAAAGCCTGCTTAACTTCAAGAGCACAAGTGAGTGGTGTGCTATAAATCTGTAGCCATGGGCTGGGGCCTTGTTAAGAATTACACCTGTGATTATTTCAAAGGCGTTGAAGGAAGAGAGCCACCCAGCTACGGTTGTCATGCAGTGGGAGATGGGCACCTAACTCGCTCAGGTGCTTTTGAAGATCCCAGCCTAGAGGCCTCAGGAGATCATCCAGCAGGGGTTGGGTCATGTGATCTGTAAATTAACTAGTTTTCTGGGTATTTGAAGAGTTCTGTAGCAGAGGTGGTAGAGCCTTCTGTCACCTACTGGAGATAGGAGTGCAAAAATTTCTAATTTAGAAGAGGGGTAATTTGTTCCCTTTTGCCAAGGATTAACAAGTATTCCCAAGCATCTGATAAGCATAGCCCAGAAGCGAGGACTCTCTCCTGCTAACACTTTTGGGAGCTATATCCTCTGGTTTGTAGCTCTTTATTGCCTTTAACTACACAGGGCTTGGTCTTCACGTACAGCGGCGCAGCTGTACTGATGTATATAAAGCTGCTCCTATACTGAGGGCAGAGCCTCTCCTGTCAGCATAGTTAATCCATCTCTCCAAGAGGCAGTAGCTATGTTGGCAGGAGTTCTCCTCTCGACATAGCGCTGTCTATGTAGGGGGGTTAGGCCAGTATAACTGTCACTCAGGGTTATGGATTTTTCATACCCCTGAGCAACATAGTTGTACCGATATAGATGTGTAGTGTAGACCTGGCCTTAGTGTTCCTTGGTCCTATGGTGTTAGATGTATCCCCTTTTCAATGGTTTGTCTCCACCTACTGGCAGAAAGAAACCATGTTCTGTCTTTCTGGACGGTTAACTAGTTCTTTGCTTACATGAGTAACAAATTTGAACCTGTTTTCTTTCTTTAGTTACAGATTAATTGGAACGACTTCTGCCCAATGTGTGGTTGCGGGAAATGGAGTTAATTGGGATAAGGAGCTTCCACATTGCCAAGGTAAACCAATTTAATGATTTTAAGAATGGTTCACATCTGGAGATGATGCAGCATAGCTGGTGCTTCAGAGGAGTCTCTGTTCTTAATTTGGCATTTAATCCAAATGAGTTTGGGGGAGGAATGAAATCATACTGTGGTTCACTATGGTGTTTGGATGACTCCTACAGAATCAATTTTTTTTTTAAAGTCCCTTTTAGATTGTTCACCTGGCACTGTTTAATATGCACAATCCAACAGGCCTCATGGCTCCTCTTCGCTGTTGTATCTGTGAAATCCTGCAGTTCACAAAGAAAAAGGCATGATAATGACTTCAAGAAGTTTTGACCCTTCCCAAATCTGACTACCACTTAAAATCTGAGGCTCTTTTGGAGTGAATCACTATTAATTTGCCTCTACCTTAATTTTGATCTCTTGGATGCTTTCTGGGCTTGGTCTGTCAATCATGCTGCTGATGGTCCAGTCTAGAATCAGCTGCTGCTACAAGAAATGTCCTAGCTTAGTTTTCTGCTGGTGGAACAACACTACCTCTAGAGATGCTGGGCAAGAGGTCCTGGCTCCCTTAGGCTAATGTTGGGAAGGGGCGTTCTCTGTTAAGGTAATTTTCCTGAGCTGGTGTTTTATGGAGGATCCTCCTTGAGCAATGGATGTACTGGGTTGGGTCAAGCCTAAAAGCAGAAAAACCTTCAGAATCTGAAAGGAGTCTTGCTTCAAATGTTAAAACGCAATGTTAAGTACCCTTCCAAATGGCTAAATAACTGTTTGGGGGGATCTGAGACAACTTTCTTAGTGAAACTCTCTTCAGTTCACCTTCAATGTAAACTTGAATTTTCATGTTGACGTTCTTTGCTTCAGCAATACCTTGTCTTCCACCTCCTAATATCACCCATGGATCCCATACTGGTCAGAGTGAACAAGAGTTTCTCTATGGCTCAGCGGTAACTTACACATGTGACCCAGGCTTCTCTCTTATTGGAAAGGCCTCCATTCATTGTACAACGAAAGATAATGTCGATGGAGAGTGGAGTGGGCCTGCCCCTGAGTGCAAAGGTTAGTAGCATCTGTTTTTATCCCCTTCTTATTCTACTATCTCCTCCCAGGAAAAGCTATTTTGATTGCTAAGTAAACCCATCAACCTGAGGAAATTCAGTTAGTGCTCAGTCCCCCTAAATACATATCATGAAAACTAGTTACTGTTGGAAAACTAAATAATGATTTTTTTTTTGCCTCTAATACATCCTGTATTTTTTGTCTCCCTTCAGTGTTCCAAGGTTGCAGTTAATTCTCATGTCACAAACAGTTGATTTTTAGGTGAAAATAAACTCTTAAACTAAGGTTTTGCTTTTATGCCAGTACCCTACTACTCAGTGCTAAAGGGGAGGGAGAGAGAGAGCCTTACAAGCAGGATTGTTTGGGAACCATATTTTTCAGAATTCTTTGGGAGGGCTCCATGGCAGTGAAGGCTCAGGCTTCTGGGAGTTCATATCACAGCCATAAAGTTCTTAGGAGGAGGAAATAAAGGTCATTTTGGTGACGGCAGTGCTCATGCACACTATTGCATTTAGCTAACAATGCATTTATGTACTTGGTATTCAAGCAGCTGCAACAACTTGGTTTTATTCTTGCTGAGTTACCCAGCCTAACAGCTGGGATGGGGGCTTTTTCAGAGGCATTAGGCAGGTTGGTCACCTGGCTACTTAATATTAACTCCCCCAAAAGCAGGGAAGTTCAGTTCCAGAAAGTCATGGTACATAGATCTTATAGCTTGACCCAAATTCCTGATGGCTTCATACAATGATGCAGTTTACTGGAGGGGGGTGGAGGAGGGGCCTGATAGTCTACATACAGCCAGGGCCAGCTCTAGGCACCAGCAAAGCAAGCAGGTGCTTGGGGCGGCACATTTGCAGGGGCGGCAGGGATCCAGCATGGGAGCTGAGAACCAACAAGGGGCCCTGGGAGCTGTAGTTCCTTGGTTAGATCCCTGCTTATAGAGCCAGCCCTGGAGCAGGGAAAGAACTACATTTCCCAGCATTCCCTTGGCAGTGATCAACAGGAAAGGGAGGGGGAGGGAGTGAGGTAGCTGAGACCTCATGCTGCAGCTTGCTGTGAATGGAGAGCTCACTGCTAGAACGGGGTGGCACTGTGAACACAACGGGGAACAAGTATGCCCAAGGAGTAGAAGGCTTTGGCCCAGATATCCCCTTCAGAAGACATCCCCAGACTGGATTAGGGATACTGGTGTGACCTCACCTTGCAGCCCCCAAAGAAAGAATTGGGTGCGGGAGGGAGCCCAGGGCTGGGGTGGGGGGCAGCCAAAAATGTTTTTGCTTGGGGCGGCAAAAAACCTAGAGCCGGCCTTGCATACAGCACAGAACCAAACTGTAGGGGTAACATCTTCTTAAAGGGAAAGATCCAAAATTCTATAACTTTATTTTAAAATACATTTTGGTACCTGCTGTAGTCAAGTATCAGGGCTTTGCATTTATGTTTTATATTCTGTTTGACATACAAGGGCTATATCTTAATACTGATATGAATTTCTTGTGCAGTCTTAGACTCAAGTGGTCTGGCATGCCTGCTTAGGAAAATACTAGATGTATATAATAGGCCATATATTTTTATGTGCAAAGTGTAGGAGGATCCATTGTGTTGCTGGTGCCTTCTTTGGAAACCACACTTCAAACAAACAAACAAAAACCACAGTCTTCTCTATCCCTACAGAGCATTCCCCTTCAGCTTGCTGTCTGGTGTATAGATTCCAACCCAACTAACGACATAAACACAATTGAACCCTGAACATGGGGATGGTGGGGTTCGATTAGTTTCTCATTCCTCACCAAATAATCTCTGCTGCTTTTGAAGTCTTTCATCAAACTTACTTTTATTTAGTGTAATTCCTCCCTGTTAACTATTCTCCTCCCTTTGCCTCAAAACTAACCAACCAACCCTGGACTCCACACTTTAAATCTGAGGCTATTTCAGAATGAAACCCAGTATTAAAACTTCTCCCAATTTATTTGCTTTAACTTTTTTGTCCTTTTGGACACTCCCTGTGGATCTGTCAACCAGGCTATCGCCATCTGGTCTAGAACCAGCTGCAGTTA
The DNA here is from genome assembly GCA_003942145.1 of Platysternon megacephalum. Taxonomy (NCBI): domain Eukaryota; kingdom Metazoa; phylum Chordata; order Testudines; family Platysternidae; genus Platysternon; species Platysternon megacephalum. The sequence continues at coordinate 59,975 of QXTE01000747.1, forward strand.
ATAGGAAAGTTCTAATTTAAGCTTTCAGATCTGGAATATTGTAGATGCACAACTATTGTCTTTCAAGGATGTCCATCAAAGAGTCCCAGTTCCTTGTATATAATGTAGGGGAGAGATGTGGTTGTTATCCGGGATTTGTTTAATGAAGCCAAAATCTTCTAGCTGAAAGGATGTTGGGAGTGGAGAAAAGTTTGAAAGCACAAAGTCGTGTAAATCTAAGGAAGGTAATGCCTCACGTTTTGTTAAAACACAGTACTAATTACACTCTCTAATGGTTGAATTTTTTCCCCTTTTGGGGAGGAATTGTAAACAAATGTTTACTTAATCTTTACAGTTCACCTGTAACTGAAATGTGCATTAATATTCATGATGCCATTCTCTTTTCCTTCAGCGATTACTTGTTCTTCTCCTCCTCCTAATATTGCCAATGGGATGCACAATGGCAGCAACGTGGAAATCTTTGTCTATAACTCATCAGTAACTTACAAATGTGATGATAGTTTCTCACTTACTGGAGAGGCCTCCATTCACTGTACAACTAACGATAACATCAATGGAGTCTGGAGCGGGTCTGCCCCTGAATGCAAAGGTGACTGTCTGTTTTTATCTTCCTCTTGTTCTGCTTTCTCCCACCAGAAAAAACAATATTTTGATTGCTAGGTAAACCTATAAACACGAGGAAATTCAGTTAGACATTAATCATCTAAAGATATAACTTGTGGGAAACCTGGTTGCTGTTGGAAACGTAATCCTTAAAAAGTGGCTCTCGCTGCACGTACACACAAGGAGGAAAAATTAAAATCTCATGGGTAACCTTAAATCTGTGGTTTCCTAACTGCTGAGTGCTTTGCAATTTTAATAACTTGTTTCTGCTGTGGGTTTTATGTAACTTCTGGGCTTTTTAAAAAGGAAAAAGAAGTCTATGTGAAACTTATGTCCCGTCCTCCACCTCCATTTGTCATTAAGGTTTGACTCTTGGGTCTAAGGTACTGCAGGATAGGCCTCTGTCAAGTTAAAGAAGTAATTATAATAGGTGGCAGCAGGAGTAAATTGTTATATGGACCCAACCACAAGAGAAGGATGCCCTACACACTAAGACAATGGATTATATATGTACGAATAACCTCATTGTACACACCGCGTAGCCAAGTATTTAGATTCAGCAAATTCTTTCGGTTAGGCTAAGTGGATGAAACTTGGGTCTGCCATTTTAGAGATCTGGGTTCTCTTCCTAGCTTATGTAACTTTCATTCAGGGAGGATGGGTTGCTCAGTGATAACTTGGGTTTTGAAGGGCACAGGATTGTTAACACAAGTCAGTAGAAATAATGACAGTTGAACTCATCATCTCCTGGTTTGTAAAGGAAAGTGGTAGACAGCTCAATGTAGGGGTTGCTATGGGCTTCCCGTAGAATATAGGAATGGGATCCCAGCAGCAGTCTGCAGGGTAGTCCAACTGATAGTACATAGGCTCTCGCTGTGACAACGTGGGATAAGTCTGTCTTGTCTCTAAAGATGCAGCTTCCTAAACATTAGTTTGGCAAGCTCCTGACTCTGAATGGCCAGCTGGTGATGGGAGACTGTAATATTCATCACTGCTTTTTCCTCTTCTTTTTGCCTTAGTCATAATTATCCAGGAGAAACCCACAACTGTCCATCCCGAAGGAGCAGAAGGAGCTGGTACTTTCTCAGGTAAATTAGAAGAACTTTGATCTGCTAAAAGTCTAGAATTTTGGGTTCAAATTTCCACTTGAATAAAAATGAAATGTACAGTGTGAAAGTCATTTTAATTTCTATAATTCTGCTGTTCACAGATGCAAATATGATGATGCTCACTTAGCGCTTGCCTAAAAACTTGATCGAGAGCTTGTTGTTCATTAGCACACTCCATGCTCTCCTGGATTTCCTACCTCTCTCATTGTTCCTGCACCATTTCTTTTGGTTATCAAAGCCTTTTGGTGGGTCCTTCTCCCCCTTCCACTTTCCAAAGGATTCCCACAGAGCTCTGACCTTGGCCCATTCCTCTGATTCCTCTCAAAAGGAGAGTGACGTGGCCAATATGGTGGGTGAGGAATGTTATTGTCTGGGCTGATTGATGGCAGCTTTAATGAGAGGGATGCGGGCAGGGACCTCCTTTTTGTTCTGTGGTTCTACAGCGTTTAGCACAGTGGGGCCCTGAGTCATGACTTGAGCCCTCACATGCTATTGCGACACAACTAATAACAACACTATTGGCTGCAGTAGGGGGTGGCGTGTGAAAATCTGCTATCGCTCTATGGCATCCAAGCACTGATCATTTTAGTGGCACAAACTCTATTTCTTAGGTGTAGATTTTACTGGGACAAAGACAGTTACTCTCCATATCCATATAATTATCCCAAGGATGAGAATTCAGGAGTGGATAATTTACAGCTGAGAGAATTAACTCTTGGAATGACGATGGGGTAATGCACCTAATGCGTGTGGATCTTCTGCTTTGTGCAGACTTGACGGTATACCCAGCAGAGAGAAATATTAGAGAAAATCAAGTGTGTAAAATACTGGGAGGGGGTTGACTCTAGCAGTTATTCAGCCTGACAGTGATTTCACTGTCATGCTTGTGGGCTTTTTTTCAAATGTCTTGGGGAAAGAATATGAACAGTTGTGGATTTGATTCTTTAAAATTCAATGTGTTTTATCCTGCGCTTGGCAAGATAAATTTCACTCCAGTCTGTTTGTGGGTGTTGATGTCTTTACATGCGTGGAATCTCTGCTGGGTTTTTGGTATTTAAAATAGTCAGTTGTGTGAGAGCACCTCAAATATTTTATAAAACTTTCTTTTCTGTACAGGTTCTGCGCTGAACACAGCTGGCAACTCTGCTGAGCCTGAAGGTGGAGGTGAGGTACTGAGGGGAGAGAGAAAACACGTGTGGTGAGCAGGGAAGCCTGGCTGTAGGGAGCTTCAGAACTGGAGCTGGCAACATACTTTCAATTGTTTTTCAAATCTATTACACTAAGGAACCCCTGAATGTTGCTGATCATGTGCATGAGATTGGAATCACATTTAATTTCTGCCAAAAATAAATAAATTAAATAAAAATTCCCTTCTAATCAGTAACTTAGGGAGACCGCAACTATAAATTTGTTTCTACATCAGCTAGATTTCTTTGTGTGTGTGTGTGGGGGGGGGGGGTTTCCCCCCCCAACTCTTTTTTTCTCCATTAGCCAGTTTCCTGCCTGGTTTTTTAAATGTTTTTCTTTGAGCTTTATTTATACAACAGCAACAAAAAAGAACCCAAATTGTGTGTTCTGCCAACACTGAAGCCATCAGTAAACCTCAGTCCTACACCTACAGTTATGATGAACAATATGGGTACAAGTGGATATGTACACTCCATTTATCATACTAACATTCTTAACATTAAAGACTATAAATTTGTCAATGATGTATTCCCTAAGGGCAAATAGGTTCAGTAATTCCAGGAGCCATTGAAAGGCCACTTCAGAGCACTCTTTGCCCTCATTGTTACTATTGTAAACTTTCGTACAATTTCCCTAAAAATCTTAGTCTGAGCTTTGCTTTTACATGAGTCTGATTTCTAAATGCAAAACTCATTGACATCAGTGATTGCAGTTCTGTTCAATCTGTGGCAAGGAGTTACCCATTTACTGTCTAACCAGCAGCTATGGAAGATACTAAATGACCCTACTCTAGTAAGGACAGCAAAAGTCTGTCTCTTGAAACAATCTATTTGGATAATTTGAAATACTGGTTACAACGCTTTTTACATATGTCTACAGTGCAATTCAAAATCTGTGTCTGGCCCCTGCCAGCTGACTGGGGCTCCCAGGGCTCGGACTAAGGGATTGTTTAATTGTGCTGTAGACGCAGGGCCGGCTCCAGGCACCAGCTTAACAAGCAGGTGCTTGGGGCGGCCCCTCGGGAGAGGGGCGGCACGTCCAGGTATTCGGCGGCAATTCGGCGGAGGGTCCCTCACTCCCGCTTGGAGTGAAGGACCTCCCGCTTAATTGCCACCGCAGATCGCGATCGCAGCTTTTTTTTTTTTTTTTTCCGGCTGCCTGGGGCGGCAAAAACCCTGGAGCCGGCGCTGTGTAGACGTTTGGGCTCAGGCTTGAGCCGGGGTTGTAGGACCCTGCGAGGTGGGAGGGTCATAGGTCCGAGCCCAAATATCTGCATCATCATTAAACAGCCCCTTAGCCCGAGCCCCTTAGCCTGAGAAAGCAGGCATGGGCCAGCTGCAGGTGTATAATTGCAATGTAGACCTACCCTAACACTAACCTATGACGACGTGCTAGGGTGGATGTTATGATACCCCATCTGGACAGCCCATGTGTAATGATTCTGTGCTTAGTCAGTGTTTAGGCAAACACATGGCTGGCCAGTGCAGGCTTGGAAAATGGGAGCCTAGAAGCATGTGTAAGAGAATAGTAAACATCCCTTGGTTTATATCAGGGGTAGGCAACCTATGGCATGCGTGCCAAAGGCGGCATGCGAGCTGATTTTCAGTGGCACTCACACTGCCTGGGTCCTGGCCACTGGTCCGGGGGGCTCTGCATTTTAATTTAATTTTAAATGAAGCTTCTTAAACATTTTTAAAACCTTATTTACTTTACATACAACAACAGTTTAGTTATATATTATAGACTTATAGAAAGAGACCTTCTAAAAACGTTAATGTATTACTGGCACGCGAAACCTTAAATTAGAGTGAATAAATGAAGACTCGGCACACCACTTCTGAAAGGTTGCCAACCCCTGGTTTATATTGTAGAAAGCCTTTAAACTGAGATTGTTTCATCCATTTTTGCAACGGTTTTCCTGCCTGTATTAAAAGATACATATGTATGCAATCCCTTGAAAAGCTGCTTTTCTTCTTTGTGAGGTTCTCGAGGGGTCAGATCCTGGTTTCCAGTAGCTAATGATTATTCATTTTATAATGTGGTTTTCTATGTGACTTCATTAATTTTTCATTCATATCTGGTATAA
>QXTE01000747.1:65026-111789 GCA_003942145.1 Platysternon megacephalum
TTTTTTTTTTTTTTTTCCGGCTGCCTGGGGCGGCAAAAACCCTGGAGCCGGCGCTGTGTAGACGTTTGGGCTCAGGCTTGAGCCGGGGTTGTAGGACCCTGCGAGGTGGGAGGGTCATAGGTCCGAGCCCAAATATCTGCATCATCATTAAACAGCCCCTTAGCCCGAGCCCCTTAGCCTGAGAAAGCAGGCATGGGCCAGCTGCAGGTGTATAATTGCAATGTAGACCTACCCTAACACTAACCTATGACGACGTGCTAGGGTGGATGTTATGATACCCCATCTGGACAGCCCATGTGTAATGATTCTGTGCTTAGTCAGTGTTTAGGCAAACACATGGCTGGCCAGTGCAGGCTTGGAAAATGGGAGCCTAGAAGCATGTGTAAGAGAATAGTAAACATCCCTTGGTTTATATCAGGGGTAGGCAACCTATGGCATGCGTGCCAAAGGCGGCATGCGAGCTGATTTTCAGTGGCACTCACACTGCCTGGGTCCTGGCCACTGGTCCGGGGGGCTCTGCATTTTAATTTAATTTTAAATGAAGCTTCTTAAACATTTTTAAAACCTTATTTACTTTACATACAACAACAGTTTAGTTATATATTATAGACTTATAGAAAGAGACCTTCTAAAAACGTTAATGTATTACTGGCACGCGAAACCTTAAATTAGAGTGAATAAATGAAGACTCGGCACACCACTTCTGAAAGGTTGCCAACCCCTGGTTTATATTGTAGAAAGCCTTTAAACTGAGATTGTTTCATCCATTTTTGCAACGGTTTTCCTGCCTGTATTAAAAGATACATATGTATGCAATCCCTTGAAAAGCTGCTTTTCTTCTTTGTGAGGTTCTCGAGGGGTCAGATCCTGGTTTCCAGTAGCTAATGATTATTCATTTTATAATGTGGTTTTCTATGTGACTTCATTAATTTTTCATTCATATCTGGTATAACTTAGGGTAGTAAGTATGGCTTCATGTGCATGGATTGTGGATGAGTTCCTGTAGGTTATTGACATGAATATGGTTTCATATTTTAGCTCATATTTTTGTTCTCTTTAGGGCCTGGCATTGATACACACATCGGCGTCATCATCGTCGGCGTCATCATCGGCGTCATCGTCATCGTCATCGTCGGCGTCATCGTCTACAACATCGGCAAGTAACCTAATACAGAAAAAATAATTTGATACACCAAAGCTATGACTGTGTTTTGGGGTCCACATTCCAGGCTATTTTAGTATTGCACTTCCTCTATCTCATTTCTCCCCCTGCTTAACTCCTAAAGGTCCTTGAATTTAGGATTCTTGAATTTCTCTGCCACTGACTAACTTTTTGCCCTGTGGTGCCATATAAAATTTATGCCCATGATTGAGATTGCACTGCCGTTCCCTGGAGAGAAGCCTGTATTAATAACCTTTGTTATTTTCTGTGTCTGTAGGCTTGTAATTTATTCACAATATTTTCCTGAGCTAAGAAACCTGCTGTGATTCTGTCTTAAATTTGTGTGCACAATATTGGGGAACAGAAGGGGAGTGAAGAATCTCATTCCCCCCCTGCTCCCTCATGAAAAGTTTTACTTCTGTAGTTCTGTCTTGGGTGAGAATACTCCCTCCACACTTAGGACTGCATAATTGTCTGGTGCTCACCAACAATGGAAAGGATAGAAGCCAGGAAGGGAAATTGTCAGAAGATCCAAGCAAGCCTTTCCTAGGTTGGATTTGACAGTCTAGCATCGTGGGAATAAGAAAGTTGTTACTTATATAAATGAAGTTCCCACCATACAGTTAGTCAGTCTGCAGTGCAAAGGGCTCCATTTACCAGAGCATGGGTGTTTAGTTGTCATGCTAGCAAATTCTGAACACACATGCAACCCTTTCCCAAAGAATTCTCACAAAGGCTGTATGTAGTAGCTTAACTTTTGTGAACAGTTTTTTCCACTGTATAGGCCCCCATTCATCAAAGCACTTAAGCTTATGTATAAATCCCACTGAAGTCAATCAGAATTAAGTGTGTGCTTTAAGTTTGTGTTTAAGTGACTTGTTAAATTGGAGCCATAGAGCAGGTTTGTCAAGCAGTGGGTATGGTCCCTGTGTGCTTGGAGCACAGCCATGCTAGAGGTGGCTGTTACAAGCAGGTTTCTAGCAGTTTTCCTGATCCATGTTGTCAAGGCTGAATCCCCACTCTGTCACTCCTAGCGCAGAAAGTGGGGGCCCGCAAGGATTTTAAAAATTAATACTGGCCACTCCAGGCTTGTATAAAACTCCCAAGGTTACAGCTTTTCTCTCACCTTGGCGTGGTAAACACTGCCACCACCCAAATGCAAAAAAACCCAACCTTTGAACCCAGGAAGGAGCACTTGGGAATTCCTCCCTGTGGAGTACCCTCAAGCCCTTTCACCCCCGCTCCGGGGAAGAGCTGAGAAAGAAACCAAAGGAAATTAGCTGTGGCTACCAGCTAATTAAACAACATGCACAAACCTCTTAGGACACCAAAAAACCGATCCTGTTCTTAAAAAAGGTAAATTTTATTAAAAACAAAAAGAAAGAAAATACATCTGGAACTTAGGCTTTTGCTAGATATTAAAAGAGCAATTCAAAAAATCAAGCATCCAAAATAGCTTTCTTGGGGGTTCAGTTTAAAGGTTACAAGCAAACAAAAGCATCTGGGGTTAGCACAGAGGAGCTCCACAAGCCAAAATAATGAAAATAAACCTGATTGCGTCTAGCTAAACATTCTGATCTACTTACACCTTTGGGATGTTAAAAGTAGTTCTAGATATGATCTGATGATTTTCATATCTGGTTCAAACTTTACACAGCATTCCTGCTGCCCCATCTCTTCAGCCCAGAGAGCAACATCAAACAAAACCAGATTTCCCCATCTGGTTTGGGAACCAGAACCACTGGAGAGGCCCATGCACTCTCAGAAGGGCGGATTACACCCATCTGTAACATGTCCTTTATCTCCCTTTCCATTGCAGTTTTGGCTTGAGGGGCCATCCGGTAGGGTTGGGCTCTACTTGGGCGAGCATCACCTGCGTTAATGGAGTGGTACGCCCGTTCTGTCCGTCCTGGGGTGGCTGAAAACATTGGCGCGAAGCTGGTGCACAGCTCCTGGATTTGCTGTTGCTGCTTACGCCCAAGGGTCATGGAAAGGCTCACCTCTTCCACGCCACTGTTGCTTTTTCCGTCATAGTAGACTCCTTCAGGCCACTCAGCGTCGTCTCTCTCCTGGGCTGTAAACTGGAGAACCTTCATTTCTCAGGAATAAAAGGGCTTTAGAGAATTAACATGGTATACTTTAGGTTTTAGGGTAGGGTCTGGGAACGCTATGAGGTAATTAACAGCTCCCAGGTGCTCTCGGACCATAAATGGCCCCTCCCACGACGCTTCCATCTTATTGGCCTGGAGCGCTTTCAGGACCATGACTTGGTCACCTACTTTGAAGGAACGCTCTCTGGCATGTTTATCATACCAGGCCTTTTGCTCCTGTTGAGCATCCTGCTAGAACAGGGCCTCATCCTCCCTGATTGAACAAACCTCGTTATCTCTAGCTTGCTTCTTGCTTGCATATATATACCTGCCCCTGGAAATTTCCACTACTTGCATCCGAAGAAGTGGGTATTCACCCACGAAAGCTCATGCTGCAAAACGTCTGTTAGTCTATAAGGTGCCACAGGATTCTTTGCTGCTTTTACCTTCTCATTGGCTCTTTTGGTCAGGTGCCCACTTGTTTTCTTTACCTGGGGGACTTTTTAACCCTTTACAGGTAAAGCCAGTAAAGAACAGCTACCAAGAGGTATTTTACAGCTAAGGGTACGTCCAGACTACCCGCCCGGATCGGCGGGTAGCAATCGAATTATCGGGGATCGATCTCTCGCGTCTCGTCTGGACGCGATAGATCGATCCCCGAACGCGCTCCCATCGGCTCCGGAACTCCAACAGGGCGAGCAGAGGTAGCGGAGTCGACGGGGGAGCCGCGGCCGTCGATCCCGCGCTGCGAGGACGCGAAGTTAAGTGCAGGTAATTCGAAATAAGATACTTCGACTTCAGCTACGCTATTCCTGTAGCTGAAGTCGCGTATCTTATTTCGATAGCCCCCCCTAGTGTGGACCAGGCCTAAGTGGCTGGCTGGGTGCCCATCAAAGGGAGCTATCCCCCCCCACTTTATTTATCACACATGTGGACTAAGGATATGCAAACCCAAACTACTGTGCAGTCTGTATTCCTGTTGAATGGTTCTAAGATGCAACAGTCCCTGTGTGCTAATCCGGGAAAACTGTGCTGAAATCTTAAGAGCAGAATTTAAATGTAGTTTTAGCTGGCCCAATCTGTTTAGAGGTTTTCATTTGCAAGTTCAAGATTGATCTAATTTTTATTTATTCTTTTAAAATATTTCATCAGTCAAGGAAGAAATTAAATAAGCCAAACTAAAAGTTGAACATAAGAATACAGCCTATGACTATTTGGTCGAGAAAATTCCTTAAACAGCTTGGAGGTGCTTGAAGGGAAACAGATGATGTAAAGCTTGAACATCTTGAATGTTAAGTAGATTGAGTACTGAACATTATTCGGAATGAGTTAGAAATCTAAACATTCAGCAGTGTATAGACACATTAAAGATGTGATAAATTGGGAGATCCAACAGCAGAACCAGTTTCTGGATAAAAAAGGGCTTCTCATGATTTTTGATCTGGGATACAAGAGGGGCTTTTCCATACTACTTATCTGTGAACAGGGCCGGCTCTAGCGTTTTTGCCGCCCCAAGCAGCAAAAAAAAAAAAAAGAAAAAAGCCGCGTTCACAAATCTCTACCGCCGCTTCTTCTACGGCGGCAATTCGGTGGCAGGTCCTTGGCTCCAAGAGGGAGTGACGGCCCCACCGCCGAATTGCCGCCGGACGGCCGGACGTGCCGCCCCCCCTCTTCATTGGCCGCCCCAGGCACCTGCTTGCTACGCTGGTGCCTGGAGCCAGCCCTGTCTGTGAAGTTTGCTAGCTGTGTTTACCAAAATGTTAAATAAAATTTAACGTCATTGCCTTATCGCTGTTTTTTTGTTTTTCTTCAACTAATGTTTGCAGCTTCGAAAAAAAAATGGCAAAAGAAAAAAGGGTAAGCTAGCCAAAGATTTATTTTTATTCTTTACTAATTTTCAACTTATCCTCATGGCATTTCATTACTGCATGAACAGGTTTTTTTTGTAGTAGAAGTTGTCCAATGTTGTTGACTCAGATGCGTCATGTTGTCATGTTCAATTTCTTCCATGCTATGAAATATTCTGGGTGCTAGAATTTCACTGTGAACAATATTGAAAGAGAACCAACCTAAATGTAGTTCCTGCAAACTAGCAAAATATATGCTCATCAGACAAAAAAAGAAAATTAAATACTAATCTATTCTTGCTTTTATTGAGCTGTTGAGTCTGCAAGATAAATTATACTTATACAGAAGTGACTCTGTGTGGGAATAACATTCTGACTAAGAGACCTCATTCCCATGGCAAAAATATTGCTAGTTTTGTGAAATTTACTTGTACAACACTTACCCCTCTTGGTGAAAGACAATAATAAAGTGAACACATTACACCTAAAAATTTAATGCCTGATGCTGAATATTGTTTTTCTATATTGTTAAAACGTAATCCCTGTGAGAATTTTTTACATTCTTGAAAAGTATAAGGGACATTAAGATTTTTGCAAATATGGTTTGTTTTATTTTGAGAAGCATTTTACAGAAGGTAACAATGTTTTAAGTATCTTGTCCTTGCTAGCTGTAAAATTCCAAAACAGTAATGCTTCTATCACTGCGCTTGGTAGAGAATTCCACTGGTTAATACATCTTACAATCACAGTAGTTTCCTAATATTCAGCCTCCAATTTTATCTTTAAAAAGTTCTAGTTTTATAAAAAGGCTCCATATTTTTAAAAAAAACTACTTAAAATTCAATTTGTTTGTTATTTAAACTTATTTTATTCAGCAAATGTTCTCTCCTTTCTTGCTATTCAGTTCTTACGGTGTAAATCTGGATTCCCCAAAGTATCAAATTGCACCAGAACATGATTTCCAGATGAGTGAAACAAAATCTAATTTGATCTTCAAAGGTATCTATTTTTATAGAAAAATATTTTCCTGTACCCAAAAGTATGTAGGTGGTGTGGTGGTCTTCTGATTAAATGTCATCTGAGAGAGTAAGGTAGAAGTTTACAATATTAAATACAAATTGAGAATATAAATTACTTCTATGGGTTATTTCTTCTTTTTTCTTCCATGTCATGAACAAAAACGTTTCATTGGAGAGAGAAGGTGGGTGAGCTCTGTGTGGCTTGAAAGCTTGTCTCTCTCACCAACAGAAGTTGGTCCAATAAAAGATATTACCTCACCCACCTTGTCTCTCCAATATCCTGGGACTGAGATAGCTACAACTACACTGCATGCAAAAATATTTCATGTAATATTATTTGATTATCTATTAAAACACTGCATTCTATGTTTTTCTGCAACCACAACAAACTTGAACACTTTGTGTGCTTTGTCTGTTAAATGCAGTAATTTGGAAACAGGTATTTGTCTAATATAAATGTTATTTCCATTTCATTACTTCTGTTACAAGATAGGTTCTTATACCATGCTTATCAACGTCGTATCTGAGCGCCTTCCGCTAGCGCATTAAGCATTGTGACTAACATCTGTCATGTGTCTTTTATTCTCTGATCCTCTCCCTGAGGGGAGAAACGAGTCCAGTGGACTGTCTTTTTTTGGTAGGTTTTCTCTGGAGGGCAGGGGGAGCGTACATGGTGGCTTTTTAACGTGCATTTTGTTATGTATCTGTTAGAGATGGCAGGTCAAAGAAATGCGTCTTTCACTTGGAGTGGAAGGTGATAAGGTTTGTGTAGTTTCTGGGGGAGTTCACTGCACAGTCTCATATTGGCTCCAGAGAAAGTTACGTCTCCCAGGTAGAGGAGCTTGATATTTATTGTAGAGAGGAGCATAGTTGTCAAACATGATTTTTGTCCTGGGGCCTTAGGCAGTGCTGTAGATATCAAGCCACGAAGTGCCTTGAAAATAAGGACAGAAACCTTGAATGTGATCCAGTATTCTATGGGAAAGCAGTACTGGGGTGGCGGAACTGGAGGGCCAGTGGGGGCTAGCGCCTCTGCAGTGGAAATATTGTGGGGGCTGGGGAGAGGGTGAAATCGGGCAGCCCAGGCTTTGCTCTACCTGCATCCCCGCCCCCTAGGCACTGGGCAGAGGACGTACGTGGAGGCAGGGAATAGAACTGGGCTGGGCGAAGCCACATCATTGTGAAGGGGTCAGGCATTTCCTCTCCAGAGCAGGAGACTGGGAGCTGGCTGAGCGGTGGCTCAGGGTGCCCCAGAGTAGGGAAGCAGGACCAGGGACACTGACCTGACCATTTTCTTAGCCTGCCATGCCAAGGTGAGTGCCTGCCCTGCTGCCCAGGCTCTCTCTGGGAATGTCTACACAGGAATAAAAAACCTGGTGACTGGCCTGGGTCAGCTGACTAGGCCTTGCCGGGCTCGGGCTCCGGAGCTGAAAAATTGCTGTGTAGATGTTTGGGCTTGGGCTGGGGCCCTGTGAAGGGGGAATGTCCTAGAGCTCGGGCTGCAGCCTGAGCCTCCCAAGCCTGAGTCAGCTGACGTGGGCCAGCCACGGCCATGCTAGAAGCCCTGTATCCCTGTGTAGATGAAAACTCTGAGCCTTGAACTCCTTAGTGTACCCCTCCCCCGCCCAAACCTCAGCCCCCCAGCTTTTCAAGTCAAGCTTCTGCTGCTTTTGAGCCAGTGTGGAGAGCAGAGGACAGGTCTGATGTGCTCCCAGTAGCCTTCCATAGTCCCCTATTAAGAATGAAGGAGAAAATCATGTTGTTCTTTGGGTGAAAAATAAATATATAAAACCAGAAAGATTATAAGCAAATACAAGATTTCATCTATAAGGAGGCAGCATTGCATGTGCTAGTTCCTCAAATGGATTATATGGTGCTCTGAGTGTGTAGTTACAGTATATGGTGCTTTAAAACAGGTATGTGAACTAAAGTAATGGCTTGATTGCGTTTAGTATACATCACGAAGAGCTTAATTGTGTTTAGTATCTATCATAAAGAAGCTCATGTGGAGTTCATAAGGACTATACAGTATTTTACACAGCATTCACATGGTCCATTGTTAAATAAGAATATTCAATGTGACTAGACACTGAAGAAACTAATATCCAGCTATAAAAATGTTGTTTATGTAAATCTACGTAGGTGTCCATTCCTGGCGCAGAGCGGAACTTCTAGAGGAATGTTCCAGCTCAGCTTTGTTTTATAGTGGGGAGAAGAGCAGATTCATGGACAGCCTAGTTCTCCGTTAGTTAGCTTGTGTAATTATCAACACTCGTCATCAGTCACTTTTTTGTTGTTTGTCCCTTGCAGTTACTACCTCTACTGACAAATTAACCCTAGCCCTGTGACATCCATAATGCATGTTTTCTCCTGCTTTTTCTAAGATTTTGCCACTAAGAAAAAAATGCCATAACCTCTGCTTTAACCTGAAATGAGTTTAAAATGTTTCTGTTCTATGCAGTTACACATAATACAAGAACTAGTATTTGTTCCTGACAATACTGAAAAGTACAACCAATGAAAAGTTTAGTCTAAATGAATACTTTGACGTCTAAAGAAAGATGTGTGTAAGACTGAAGTATATAACTATTTTTATTTTAATTGTTTATCTTCCTTTTGCAGTATAAATGACTGATGCTGGCTGATGACTATGGTTTACAAATTAACAGACATTGGAAGAAAATCATGGAAAAGTTAGGAGATAAAGGTCATATATTTGTAGTGAAATTTCTGTAGTGAAAATAAACCCCTCTCAGGTAACTGCTGTTACTTTCGCTACAACTTCTTTCCTCTGTTGAGCTGCATTTGAGTAAAGCAGAAAGACCAGAGGTGGATCATTGCTCTTGCCCTTGAAAATGGCTTCCAAAGCAAGCAAGGCAGTTGGCAGCATGAAAATTATTTGCTCTTCTGAACATGCAGCTGGTTCCTTATTAGGCCTCTCCATAGTGCTAAATGTTTCCCCTTAAAGAACATAGTCACCATCAGAGCGTGGCATGGTTTGGATTGTATGTTGTGGCTTTAACGGCAGACAGCAAGAGAGCCTCTTCAGATCCCTATTTACAAGCTTCCATCGTGGAGTGCGTATTACTCTTTAAACACAAATTTAAAGATGACAGACACTAGGTGGAATGTTGTAGATTCTTCATAAAAACATCCATCTTGGGTCAGACCAATGGTCCATCTAGTCAGGTGCTTCAAAGGGAATGAACAGAACAGGGCAGTTATCGAGTGATCCATCATCCCCTGTCAGCCAGTCCCAGCTTCTGGCAATCCGAGACTAGGGACACTCAAAGCATGCGGTTGTATCCCTGGCCATCTTGGCTCTCGATTTTGGCTAGCACATTTGTTTCCTTGCAATCCACTAGCACTTTCTTATACGAAGTAAGCAGTAAGATCAAAAGTGTCCTCCTGAGAAGTTCTCCAGTGGTTTAGTGCCTACATTATTTTTATGTTAATTGTCAAAAACTGTCTTTGCGGATCTTAAAATAAGCTTTTTTTATATTCAGGAAATGTCTCTCACTGCTGCTGAGAGGGGGTGTTTATAATCAAACACTTTGTCATCTGTCTTATAAGATTTAAAATGTTATTTACACCTTTTTTGTGACCGCAAGCTGCATTGAGATTTATTTAGCAATAAGAAATCTTTTCCACAAATGAAGCAACTATAATTGAAGATATCTGTGTTATTTACAACATCTTATTTGGAATAGGCCTTTTTCTTAAATAAAAGGGATACTGAATAAAGACTCCAGCATCCTGATATTATTTCCACACCTGTTAATAGAAACTGTCTCATTAACTATTTAAAAGTGATGTTGAGATCTAGCCCTGTGTCCTCATCTAATTGCTAGCTGCTTACAGAACAGAGAGATATTCTCTGCTTTCCTCTTGCAGATAAGTATCTTTACTAGTGTGGAGGGATTTTTGTAACGTGTGTCAGAAGTTGACTCAGTTCTGTTTAGCCAGACTCCCGCGGGATCACTGTCAGAGGAAGGAGATCCCCACTGCCCAGAGCTGAGATCAGTGCTATGGTGTTAACTACAGCTGCAGTCCTTCCCCCACCCTCACTTCCCGTTAGAGTGTGAACTGGCAAGGCGAGATGCCACAGAGCTACTTCTGCAGAAGATCCTGGCATTCATAACACAGGCTTTGTCAGACAGAGGCAGCTCTCCCCCTAGAGCAGGGGAGACATCAATGAAGGAATGTATATGCTCCCCACCCTGGTTCCCTCCACATCCCCACCTATTCACTTGGCCCTCACACAACATCCCTGCTCCCAACAGGGCTCCCCACATAATGGGGCAGACCAGGGGCCCATCCGTGTATTTATTTTAAACAACTAAATTTTGGTCCTGTGCACTAGACTGCAGCTAGGAGGAGTTCAGTGAACTAAGATGAATTTCTCTCCTGCTTCCAGGTGTTTCTTTGCTATGCAGTGGCAAAAACAAATGTTAAGAAAGTTGGAACTCTGAAAACAATCCAAAAACTTCTTCTAGATAGGGAAAAAGAGCCTTGCAGTCTGCCTCGGTGGTCAATAAACTAAGGTCATTATGGTCCAAGTATCTCTCTCTTATAGGGTGAAAGGCCATAGATACAAATTTAAGGAGAGAGAGAGAGGCAGGAAATTGTCTGGAGATTGGCACTCAGGGCAACTGCCTCATCACCAATCCCTAGGTGTACGTTGCACTACAGCTTGGTCCAAAGGTTGACTGGTATATCTATTTCCATTAGATGTGTGATGAGTTAGCAGAATAGTTACACTGGTAAAAGCTCTAATATGGATGCAGTTAGAGTGGTATAACTTATTCCCTTGCCCATACGAGATTTGCTATACTGCTATAAGCACCTTTGTACTGATATAACTGAGTCCCGTAGTGCAGACTATCTATGCTGATATAGTTAAATTGGCACAACTTTCTAATATAGACAATCCCTGAGAGTCTGATCGTGAACACCCTCAGTGCCTATGGAATTCCAAGTTCCCTAATAAAACTAACTATAAACATAAAAAAAAAAAAGTATCAACTACCCGGTGCTCAAAATGACTGATTGGTGAATGTTTTCCGCCTGGAATTCTCTTTCATGAACTTGGCTGTGTTATTTTAAGGCCCAGGACAGGAATGTGTGAGAGGGCAGGGAGCGGACTGTGTACATACCTTTGTGGAAAGCCAAAAGCTACTTTTTCACCTCAAAGTACATTTTCTCTTGGAGGATGTAGAACAGTGGTTCTCAACCAGGGGTATGGGTACCCTTGGGGGTACGCAGAGGTCTTCCAGGGGGCACATCAACTCATCTCGATATTTGCCTAATTTTATAACAGGCTACATAAAAAGCACTAGCGAAGTCAGTACAAACTAAAATTTCATACAATGACTTGTTTATATTGCTCTGTATACAATACACTGATAAGTTAATAAAATATTTATATTCTAATTGATTTATTTTACAATTATATGGTAAAAAGGAGGAAGTCAGCAACTTTTCAGTAAGAGTGTGCTGTGACACTCTTGTATTTTTAGGTCTGATTTTGTAAGCCAGTAATTAAGTGAGGTGAAACTTGGGGGTATGTAAGACAAAATCAGACTCCTGTAAGGAGTACAGTAGTCTGGAAAGGTTGAGAGCCACTAATGTAGAAAGTGAGTGTTCAGGGGCAGAACAGAAATGCCTTGTCATGACCACTAACAGTTCAAACCTTCACTGACAGGCAGGGCCGGCTTTTAGGCCCATTCGACCAATTGCCCTGAATGGGGCCCCGCGCCCAAGCCCCGGTACAGTGTACCGGCAAGAGCCGGTGCGCCATACCGGGGTGGACCGGCTTCCCCAGAGGGCAATTTAAAGTGCCTGGGGCTCCCAGCAGGGGCTGGAGCCCCAGGCCCTTTTACTTGCCACCAGAGCCCCACTGCTGGAGCCCTGGGGTAGGGCTGCGGGGCTATGGGGGCTATTTAAAAAGTCCGGGGCTCCCGTTGCTTCTACCGCCCCGCCCTTTAAATAGCCGCTGGAGCCCCGCCGCTTCCCCAGGGCTCCCTCAGCTATTTAAAGGGCCGGGGCAGTAGAAGCAGGGCAGCCCCGGGCCCTTTAAATAGCCCCCAGAGCCCTGGGATAGAAGGGGGCTCTGAGGGCTATTTAAAGGGCCGGGGATCCAGCTGCCTCTGCCGACCCGGTCCTTTAAATAGCCGCCAGAGCTCCGCCGCTTCCCCAGGGCTCCCTTGGCTATTTAAAGGGCCGGGGCGGTAGAAGCAGGGGAGCCCCGGGCCCTTTAAATAGCCCCCAGAGCCCTGGGATAGCGGGGCGCTCCAGGGGCTATTTAAAGGGCCGGGGCTCCAGCGGCCTCTGCCGCATCCCCTTCCCGCACCAGCCCTGCACCCCCTGCCCTGCCCGCAGCCAGCCCCTGTCTCCAGCCAGCCCCGCACCCCCTGCCCGCAGCCAGCCCCTGCCTGCGGCCAGCCCCGCACCCCCTGCCCTGCCTGTGGCCAACCCCTGCCGCACCCCCCTGCAGCCCTGCCCGAAGCCAGCCAGCCCCACACACACCCCTGCCTGCACCAGCCCTGCACTCCCTGCCCTGCCCGCACCCAGGCCCGCACCCCCTGCCCTGTCTCCAGCCAACCCCTGCCGCAGCCCCCTGCCTGAAGCCAGCCAGTCCCACACTCCTCTGTCTCCAGCCCTACCAACCCCTGTCGCACCCCCCTGCGGCCCTGCCTGAAGCCAGCCCGCCCCACACACCCCTGTCTGCTGCCAGCCCCGCACCCCTTGCCCTGCCTGCAGCCAGACCCTACCTCCAGTCAGCCCCTGCCCTACCTCCACCCAGCCCCATGTCCACTGGTGCCCTGCAGTTCCCAGGGCAGTAACCCTGCACACCTGCTTCAATGAGGGGGGCAGGGAGCAGCTGGGACCCACACATGTGCACACCAGCTAGGGTGACCAGACAGCAAGTGTGAAAAATCGGGACAGGAGGTGGGGGGTAATAGGATCCTATATAAGAAAAATGCCCAAAAATCGGGACTGTCCCTATAAAATCAGGACCACCCTAGCACACCCCCAGGGAGTGACGGGGACCCACACATGTGAAACGAAGCTCATTAATAATCAATCAACAGCATATATGATGCAATGTACATAATTTATTATTTATATAGTTATGGAAAATAAATAATACATGGAAGAAATGAAAGGCTTTTTTTTACATGTTTTTTTTTTAAAGTCATCCCTGCCGGGGCCCCGCCAAAAATGTTCGAATTGGGCCCCGCACTTCCTAAAGCCGGCCCTGCTGACAGGAAGTGCTGCGACTGAAAGATACGAGAAAGACTCTGTGCTGCCACTCACAAGAGGCTTGGCACACAAGGCACTGACCGGGATGCCGGGGCTTTAAGCCACTTTTATACCTCTCCGATTCCAGGCTCTGAGGGCCTGTGCAGCCTCCTGTGTACGTTCGAGCACTACGCGCCCACACAGGTCCCACCTGTTCCTGGAATAGTCACAACCCCACAAAACCCTCAGCAGCTTTCCCCCTGCTGCTGCCAACGGGTTTCCCTGCAGCCAAGAATTCCAAAGCATGAAGTGCTCTGGCCACTTCTCTTCATTCCTTTGGCAGTACCTACACCAGGGGCTGCATGAGAGGCAGATTTCAGGCTGCATATGCCAGTATATGCTTTCCCTGCACTGGGGGAATTCCTCTGGGGACCACTCCTGTACGTTGCAGGAGTGGCACAAAGGAGCCTGGAATCTGGCCTAATATGTCCAGCCTTACCCATTAGATGCCAAGAGACAGATTCTGATTACATTTACAGTGGCGTAAAACCGGTGATAACTCCAGTGAAATCTATGGAATAACCCCATTGTTACACTCCTGAAGATGAGATCCCCATCTGATCCTAAGCAAGGAGGGTGAGCTCTATAATTAATAGCAGAATTCAGGGTCTCCAAAGCTTTTATTCATCAGGCCAGCATATTCATCATTATGCTAATTGGCTTCTGATCGTGCTCCTAGGCATGGTAGAATGTAGATCAGGCATGTAGTTCAAAAAGGGGTTCTGTTTGTGTTGCATTTGCTTTCATTTTTTCCCCTTAACATCTGCCTGGCCTGATCTGTTTTACTCAACTTATCTCTGGGAGAACATCTGGGCTGGGCAAAGGAATTTCCAAGCAGGATAAAACATAGACACTTTCATCGGAACAGACCCAGTGCTGCTATCCAAAGGTACAGCTGCCAGTTACGTATTTGTCTTGGTGGAGCTCAGTAGATCTGTGTTTTCACTTGGCCATTTGAAAGGAAATGGAAAAGGAAGGAGGTAAAGAGGAACATAGGGAGGTTGCTTTAGAGCACAGAGATGCAAAGGGGAGGTGGGTGTGTCCTAAGGGAACAGAGCCAAGGAAGAATCAAATGCTATAATCCTTCCCAGTATGAGGCAAAAACCCGACTCTTCCCAATAGCGTTTAGTTATCTGGCCGCCTTCTCGTATTCTGTAGTAGGGCTGATGAGCTTGACCCAGTAGCCTGCAGGAGCTTTAGGGCACCTTGGTGTTTTGGAATCCCGCAGGATGAGAAGGTGTAGAGGAATATACGTTGTTAGAAAATGAGGTTGGTTTTAGATCTGTTCAGAGCGCTCGTGGGCTGAGCCCTGCTGGGTGTGCACAAAAGACCTGTGCACACCCACAATCTCACCTCCCAGGTTCGGACGGTATCACCCCCTGCAACGACAATGCAAACTGGATGTTGGTCTCCGGTCCAATAATATTAGGAAGCTGCAGGGCCTGTGCTTACTCCCCTAAAAGTATAGGTATGTAATATAACTTGCTTATTTTAGGTAATAAATCCGTGTGACTCTGGATTGGAGCCTTTGTTCTCTGATTGTAGCTCAGGAGAAGAGGGAATAGAGAAAAGGTGGTGCTCTTTGGTTATTTTGATTAATTCCATGGCATCTTTGTTTTTAGTGTACTTCCGTGTAATCTCTTGTCATAGGATCAGCTGTAAAACCAATTGCTAACAATGACCCAGGTTTAAAAAAAAAAAAAGTCCCACCTTTAATCTATTTAAATGTGAGGTTTGCATGCATGAAGCTTAAAGCACAGCTGTATGACCGTGGTACAGAGTAGATATGCCATGTGCACACGGCAGTCTGATAGGATTTCAAGCACTCTTTTGTTTTCAACAGCCTCATTATGGCCAAATTTTAGGGCCTCTAATCTGTCTTCCTCCATATCTCATTTGCTTTTGACACTCTAAGACATGCTGTTCTTAAAACAGAGTCCACCTGAGACTCACGTATGAACATAGAAATCACCCTCTCTAGGTTGGGTTTGATCTGAACTGACACTGATCTGACAAAGGTCTGTAGAGCACATTTCTGCCATGCAATTAACTCGCAACAACCAAACCAGATGTATAAACCATGTAGCCTGGTAGCTCAAATGCTTCCCTTGAGCTCCCTGCCCTGATTTTGGTCAGCACAGCCACCTTCTCTCTCTCTCTCTCTCCCCTCTTTGAAGCCTGGTGTATCCATTGCTGACAATAGGTGTCACAGCAGTAGGTGCAGCTGAACCAGTGTTGAGCATGGGTAACTGTAAGTATAACTGAGGCAAGTTGTGGTTTTGGTACCATTTCAGAGACCGTGGTCATTGTCAGCAGTGAGTAGCTTTCTTAAAGCGGCCATGGCCAGAGAGTCACACCCTTCCTTTGCAGGGTGTTCAGCCTAAAGAAGCGCAGCTGCCCTTAGCTTCCTGATCTGCCTCTATAGCCTGGCTGGGCATTAACCCACATAGCGCCAGGCTGCTGGTTGGCTCATCAGGATCTTCTCCAAGTGACACCACGGGGGTGATAGGGCTTCAGATCCCCTACGAGGGTTGCCCAAAGACCTGCACACTCCATCACAGTTCTCTAGCTTCCTGTGTCATGAGAGCAAAATAAATGAGATAAGGACTTGATTGTACCCGCAGAGAAATAAATACCAAGCAAATGTGTCTCTGTCCTTTGCCCAGTGCCTCTGCTAGGGGAGGGGGAGGGTAAGACTAGCAATATGGTCAGACTAATTCCCTTATGTCACAGTTGATGACACCCTAGCGATCAAGCGTCTCACAACAGAGTTCAAACTCTGGGCAGGGCCTCGCTGGCACGTCTGATTTGCTGCAGAAACTTTCCTAGTTGTCACTGTGCTGTTGTAAAAGCCAGGGCAGGTCAGACTTACTTTGCATCATCTACACTGGAGTGGAGAGCACCACAGGCCTTGGTTTACATGATCTGCATTAACGTAGACAATACTTTACGCAAGGATCTATGCTGTTGTCTGTGGCATTCTCAGGATCTTCGTTTCTATTACTTACACACACACCTGATAATACGGAGTTGTTAATCACTGGAGATAACATAGCAGGTGAGAGTGATAGGTCTTTGGGCAGTGAGGGCTTGGCCGCAGTCACTGAGAGCACAGTCCTGCAGGACACTCAGTGCCCTTCACTGGGAGTGGAGGACACTAAGCAGCTCCCATAAGATGTCCAGCATCTTACAGGACTGTGCCCTGCGTCCCCTGCTACAACTAACATGTCCAGCCTTACCCATTATATGCCAAGAGACAGATTCTGGTTACATTAACACTGGCATAAAGCTGGTGATAACTCCAGTGAAATCTATGGAATAACCCCAATGTTACACTCAAGAGGAGATCACCATCTGACCCTAAGCAAGGAGGATGAGCTCTATAATTAATAGCAGAATTCAGGGTCTGCAAAGCTTTTGTTCATCAGGTCATTATGCTACTTGGTACCTGATCGTGCTTCTAGGAATGGTAGAATGGAGATCAGGCATGTAGTTCAAAAAGGAGTTCTGTTTGTGTTGCACTTGCTTTCATTTTTCTCCCCATAACATCTGCCTGGCCTGATCTGTTTTGCTCCACTTATCTCTGGGAGAACATCTGGGCTGGGCAAAGGAGTTTCCAAGCAGGATAAAACATGTTGTCATAGACTCTTTCATCGGAACAGACCCAGTGCTGCTATCCAAAGGTACAGCTGCCAGTTACGTATTTGTCTTGGTGGAGCTCAGTAGATCTGTGTGTTCACTTGGCCATTTGAAAGGAAATGGAAAAGGAAGGAGGTAAAGAGGAACATAGGGAGGCTGCTTTAGAGCACAGAGATGTAAAGAGGAGGTGGTTGTGTCCTAAGGGAACAGAGCCAATGAGGAATCAAATGCTTTAATCCTTCCTGGTATGAGGCAAAAACCCCACACTTCCCAATAGTGTTGAGTATATGGCCACCGTCTCGTATTCTGTAGTAGGGCTGATGAGCTTGACCCACTAGCCTGCAGGAGCTTTAGGTTGGTATTTTGGGATCTCACAGGATGAGAAGGTGTAGAGGAATATACGTTGTTAGAAAATGAGGTTGGTTTTAGATCTGTTCAGAGCTCTCATGGGCTGAGCCTTGCTGGGTGTGCACAAAAGACCTGTGCACACCCACAATCTCACCTCCCAGGCTGGGACTGTATCACCCCCTGCAACGACAATGCAAACTGGATGTTGGTCTCCGGTCCAATAATATTAGGAAGCCACAGGGCCTGTGCTTACTCCCCTAAAAGTATAGGTATGTAATATAACTTGCTTATTTTAGGTAGGTTCCATGTGACTCTGGATTGGAGCCTTTGTTCTCTGACTGTAGCTCAGGAGAAGAGGGAATAGAGAAAAGGTTGTGCTCTTTGGTTATTTTGATTAATTCCATGGCATCTTTGTTTTTAGTGTACTTACGTGTAATCTCTTGTCATAGGATCAACTGTAAAACCAATTGCTAATAATGATCCAGGTTAAAAAAATAAAAACCCCCACCTTTAATCTCTTTAAATGTGAGGTTTGCATTCATGAAGCTTAAAGCACAGCTGTATGACCGTTGTACAGAGTAGATATGCCACCTGCAAACTGCAGTCTCCTAGGATTTCAAACGCTCTTTTGTTTTCAACAGCCTCTTTATGGCCAAATTTTAGGGCCTCTAATCTGTCTTCCTCCACATCTCATTTGCTTTTGACACTCTAAGACATGCTGTTCTTAAAACAGTGTCCTCCCTTGGTGTTCACTCATGATTTTCCTGCCTTTCTTTTTGTGCCTTCACTATTTTTTTTTCCGTGGGGGGAGTGAGTCCTTCTCCCACTTCCACTTTCAACGGGATTCCCACAGCACTCTGACTTTGGCCCAGTTCTCTTTTCTCTCTACGCCTCTTAGCTAAATGATCTCATCTGTTGCCATAGTTGGTGTTGGCTACCGTCTTTATCCTGATTACTCTCAGATCTACTTTGCTAATCGTAACCTGTCTCCCTCCACCAAATCCTGCATTTCAGCTCTTCTTTCTTACGCTTCCTCGTGGATATTTGGCTAATAGTTTAAACTTAACATGGCCCCAGTGGGGCCCTGGATGCAGGGCCGGCTCTAGGCACCAGCAAACCAAGCAGCTGCTTGGGGCAGCACATTTGCAGGGGGCGGCATTCGGGACATCCTTGTTTGTTTGTTTTTTTTAACTCACTTCTTCCCCTCTCACAACCCTGCAGAAACGGAGCCAGGGAGCAGTCCAGCATGGCTGCTGAGAACCCACGGGACCCTGGGAGCTGTAGTTCCTTGGCTAGCTCCCTGCCTAGAGAGCCAGCCCTGGAGCAGGGAAAGAACTACATTTCCCAGCGATCCCTTGGCCGCTATCAACAGGAAAGGGAGGGGGAAGGAGTGACGTAGCTGAGCCATGCTGTAGCTTGCTGTGAGTTGAAAGGGGTGGCCCTGTGAATGGGGAACAAGTGTGCCCAGCCCAAGGGGTAGGCGGCTTTGGTGCAGAGATCCCCTTCAGAAGACTTCCCCAGACTGGATTAGGGATACTGGTGTAACCTCACCTTGCAGCCCCCAAAGAAGGAACTGGGTGGACTAAATGGACAATGTACCTCTGTATCTGAAGCCTAGCAAGGGAGGTACGTGGATCCCACTAGAATTTAAAATGAAAACTGAAAGAGGGGAAGCTCTACTAGAGGACTTGGGCAGCTTTAGATACAGTACCAGGCACGTAGGAGGATTTCCACTTCTGAACCATGGAAGCAGAAATTGGCTTTTCCTTTCTAGATTTAGCTAATATTCAGAAAGGGAATCTAGCACCTGCCCTCCAGATNCCTGTAGGCATCATGGCAGAAGTAGATCGTCAAGAGGGGGAAATTGGGGAATGGCCTTGCAGATGAGCCTCTTCTCCCCTCCACCCGACCCCAGCACTTGCTCCCCGGACAGCGCTTGGGTGCAAAGCAGTGACACAAGCCCCGCCCCTTTTCAATGCGCTCCGCCCCCACTTCTCAGGCCCCGCCCTATCCTCTCCTGGCTACGCCCCTGCTCCCCGCCCCGTTTCCTCGCTGTCCCTCGAGCTCCAGCCCCGACGGCGCTGGCAGAGCCGGAGCGAGCGCACGCGCCCCTGAGACTCCGCTGCCGGCCCCGCCATGGTCTCGGCTCCGCGCTGCCAGCCCGGCGCCCGGGGGCTCCTGACGCTGCTGCTGCTGCTGCCCCTGCCCGGGGCTCGCGGTGAGTCGCGGCGGCCCCAGCAGCGGGCGGGGCCCCGGGCTGCGCGGGGCCGGCGGGCGGGGACCTGCTGCTGCCCCGCACTGGCTGCGCGGGGTGCGGAGCGGGGGGCAGCGAGCCCCGCCCGAGGCGGCACCGCCCCACTGGCTGCCGGGCGCAGGGGCTCGACCCGGCCAGTCGGGGCCCCTGGGGAGCGAGCGGCCGCGGGACAGCCCGGGACGGGTGACCGGTGTGAGCGGGCAGGTCAGCGGGCTTGGCCCCACGGCCCGTCGGGGCGGGTGTTTCCGCTGCCAGAGACCCGCCGGGGCGATGTCTTGTCTTGGCCCCGCTTCTGCCTGTGAGAGACAAGCCCGGAGCCACCCAGAGCCCGTCCCCCGGCCTGGGAAACCAACTCACTGTCTGCAGCGTGGCTGTGCGGGGCAGGGGTCTGGGATGGGACCCCAGATAACTGTGCGTGGGGCCCTTGGCTTTACTCCGGCTGTGCTGGTTCCTCTATTGGTGATGCGGCTTCTCAGCCTGGTTTTAGTGTAATTAATCCTTTCACCGTCTCACTGTGAAGTGGGGAGAATAAGTTGTTGGCTCCAGGGATGATGCCCCCAGCACCTGGATGTGTTATAAGGAATCGGCGCAGAGCTGGTAGCTGAAGTCTTGTGAGCTGATGAGATGGTCCCAAGAGAGGACAGGATCAGCAGGGTAGTGCAGGCTAATGGAAGCCCAGATCAGACAGGATTAAAAAAGATAATTTGATCAGTGAGCTCAGACAAGAGCAGGATGAGACTTGTCTGGGAAGGAGCAGTTATAGAACTGGAGAGGATCAAGGATGCTGTTAGAAGGCAGAAACACAAGGCAGTGAACATAAGAATGGCCGTAGTGGGTCTGACCAATGGTCCATCTACCCCAGTATCCTGCCTCTCATAGTAGTCGGTGCCAGATGCTTCACAGGGAATGAACAGAACAGGGCGATTATAGAGTGATCCATCTCCTGTCATCCAGTGCCAGAGTCTGGCAGTCAGAGGTTTAAGGACACCCAAAGCATGCGGTTCTGTCCCTGACCATCTTGGCTAATAGCCACTGATGGACCTGCCCTCCATGAACTTAACTAATTCTTTTTTGAACTCGGTTATACTTTTGGCCTTCACAACATCATGTTCACTGATGTTAGAAGAGACAGAGGAAGGGATATGGGGCAATAGTTGAAGGGATAGGTGAGATCAGAGGATGACTTTTGAGATTGGGGAAGACCAGCGCTTGTTCGCATTTGGTTCTAGTGAGATGGCAACGTTTCGGGGATCTCCTATTGTGAATGGCACTCCAGGCATGTTGACAGGGCCAAAGATTATCCATCTCTAAAACTGTACTATAATCCTCACTGTTGTGCGCAGGAATAGATTGTTTACTGTTCAAAGAATTAATTGGTGATGTGGCTACAAGGGCAGTACACCTAATGCATGTGGACATCTCACACTGTGCAGTCTCAGAAATATTAAGGAAAATGAAATGAAGAAAATTAGTTGCATTTTTGTTTGTTAGTCTTCGCTATGTTGTTCAGTGGTACTTTCACTTGTGTGTTAGGAGGCAGAGCTTTGAAATATTTGTAGGAGAGAAGGAGCAATTCTGGGATTGGGCCTCTTTTCTTTTAGCCTGTTTTGTCAGATACTAACACTGTAAAAGTCACTCTAGATATCTTGTGGCATCTGATGTCTTTCCGTGAGTGGCCTGGCTGTTTATATGATTTTCAGAACAGTCGGATGAGTGAACTGACAATCTTTCCTTTTGCAAAATTCCTTTTTATACAGTGTCTATGCTGAAAACAATCCCAGGCACCCCTGAAAAAAAACCCAAATAAAACTGGTGATTTTTAGGGGGGAGAAATATCCATTCTAGCTCTGAGCACAGGATTCATGGTGGTCAAAAGAAGCTTTTGTTTAAGGACGAATCTCTCCAGCTCGAGTTGGCCACTAGCTGGCCCACTTGGAGTGTGGGTGGGAGCTGGAGAGTTGCTTAGCCTGGAGCTAGTCATGCAGTGGGGACTCAGCTACTCTGTGCTGCTAATCGAATCACTCTCTGCACCTCCACCTTTATTGTGCAGCGTGGTTGCTCTCGCTAGGCTAATTCCTGTTTAGAGAACTTGACCTAGCACAGCAGTGAAGATGCCTTTAATTTAAACCCCTGGCTGTGGGAAGCTTGTCTGTTCTCATAGGCTACTGGAAAACCTGAGGAACCCCCACAACAGGGCTCACCTGGCCTGTGGCAGGTCCCTGTAGCATCTAAGGCATGTCAGGATCCTTTTCAACGAAGGTGGCTGTGTGAAATTATTTAAAATAAATCTCTCTCCCATTAAATGAGAGTACGTTCTTATGTTTTTCTGATAGGTCTGTGTGGAACCCTGCCAACGTTCAGTCATGCCGTCCCCCGTGATACTAATCGCACAGAGGGCTTCCCTGTCGACACACAAGTGACATACAAGTGCCATGATGGCTTTGTTAAAATCCCTGGAAAGTCAGACACTGTCGTTTGCCTTTCAACCTTAGAGTGGTCAACGATTGAAGAGTTTTGTGGTCGTAAGTATTTTATTTTCTCTGGAACAAATTTGCTCGGGCCACCCTTCGCTGATGGAAATGTCAGACTTTCCCCCACTGAATAGGTCTACTCAAAATTAGCTTTAATAACTAGTTTCAAGTTCCTTACTGGATCAGTGACAATATACAATTAACCTGCTTATTCAAGAATTTCGTTGCAAAGCAATCTGGGAGCATCCATCAGTGAGACGACTTGTGTTTGATTCAGGAATGTTCGGTTTAGACCGACAGGAATGGGAAGTAAATTTATATTTGAGTTTTGACTGCACAGAAATAGGTCGGGATGCTCAGACAGTTTTGCTGCATCACCTGGCAACTGTGAAATAAAGCTGTTTCAGAAATGATTTACCTGCATAGTACCGCTTATATTCCAATATTGCATAAAGGTCCCAATTGGGTATCTTGGGCCTCTTGTGCTATGCTCTGTACATATGTAATAAAGAGACAGTTTGTCCCTGTAGCGAAGTGAGACTCATCGGCACGGCGCCCCCTGCTGGTACTCCTGGGAATTAGCTCAACTTCAGCCAGGAGCGCCCTCTGCAGGCCGGTGGCTCACCTGCATCAGGCCCCGTGTCCCGCCCAGACCCCGGTGCCCTTTACCTTGGGGTTCTGCCCCTGCAGCACCCCCGCTCTGGGTCTCCCCTCCCAGGGGAACCCCGAACCACCTATCCCACCTTGCCTCAGTGGCTACTGCCAGACATCACCTAGCCCCTTCTCACTGGGGCTGACTGCAGTCTGTACACCACTCATCACTGGCAAAGGGGGTTTGGACCAGCTGCCTCTGCCTAACCCCAGTACCTCTCTTTAGGCCTTGCATAAGGCCTGCAGCCTGGGGGTTTACCAGGCTGGAGCTCCCCATCTCCCTTGCCCTATTCCCCAGCACTGCTCCAGTTCAGGTACCCTTTCTCCCAGGCAGCCAGGTCCTTCTCTCTCCACACCTAGAGAGAGACTCAGGGGTGAAAGTAACTTAAAGGACTTACTGGTACGCTGGAGTCCTGAGCAGGGGCGTGGCCTCAACCGGAAGAGGTGGGGTCTTTAAATCACCCCCGGAGCTACCAGCTGCACAGGCAGCTGGGAGCCCCAGGGCTAAAGGGCGATTTAAAGGCCCTGGGGCTCTGGCTGCTGCTACTGCAGCGGAGCTTCGGCCCCTTTAAATCGCCAACGGAGCCCTGCCACCACTACCCAGGGGCTCCGGCAGCTGGGCTCGGGTGGCGCTTTAAAGGGCCCGGGGCTCCCCTCAACGGCAGGATCCCCGGGCCCTTTAAAGCGCTGCCCGAGCCCCGCTGCCTGAGCCCCAGGGTAGCGGCAGCAGGGCTCCGGAGGCGATTTAAAGGGCCTGGGGCTCCAGCCACTGCAGGGAGCCCAGGGCCCTTTAAAGCACCAACCTGGGAAGCCGGTCCGTTCCGTACCGGTCCGTACCGGCTCACTTTCACCTCTGGAGAAACTGACTCAGCCCCTGGCTCACAGCCCTTTTATAGTGCCAGCTGTGGCCTAATTGGGGCATGGCCCCAGCTGTGGTTGCTTCCCCCATCAGCCCAGCCTTTTCTCTCAGGAGCGGGGTAACTGCCCCGCTACACACACACCCTCTCAGAATCCCACACCTGGGGGAAGGGGGGTCCTCTAGCCTGTGCAGCCCGGAGATGTCCCACCAGCCACACTCGCCTCTCCTCATTATCCTTCAGTTTTAAGGCCAGGTCTTCCTTCTCCTTTTGGGATTTTTGTAGCTCCACCTCTGCTGCCATCAGCTGCGTACCTAGGCTAACATCCCCCAGGCCCTCTAACTTCAGGGTCTGGGTTCCCGCTGTAGCCTGCTCTTCGTCAGTCTGGGCCCCCACTTCCTGCTGGGCCCACTCTGTTGCAGTACCTTTCTCGGATACCTTCTGTTGGGTCTGGCCCCCGGTAGGTCTACTGCTCCCACTGCAGTGTCGACACTGCCGGCCTCCCCCCCCGCCCCCCCGCCCAGGGTCCTTAGGTATCCCGCCCTGCACCCCTCGTCCCTTGAAGGGGCAGTGTCTCCTAATATGGCCCCTCTCCTGGCAGAAGAAGCAAGCTCCTTGCCTCCTCCCAGCCTTGGGCTTTTTCCAGTCCTTCCTGGGCCTAGCCCTCCCTGGGCTGCCTGGCCCATGTTCTTTGGGTCTGGGCAATCCCTCCATAGGTGCCCTCACTGCCTACAGGCCCAACAGGTCGATCCCCTCTTGGGTTTCTTCACCCAACAGTGTTTCTCAGGGTCTTGTCCCTTCCCCTGTTCTGGGCGCGACTCCCTGCCCCCAACCCAGTAGGGACAGTCCCATCTCAAATGTCCCTGCCATCCACAGGCATAACAAGTCCGGCACTCAGCCCCAGGCCTCCTGGCCTTGGCGCTCGGCTTTCCGTCACGCTCTCGGCGGCTCCTCAGAAACTCCCTCTGGAGGAGTTTTACCAGGGCTCACTGCTCCCTTGCCAGCTGCACCAACTGTTCGTGGAGGGCCCACTGCCCCTCCCATAGTCCCTCTCGGGTCTCCCAGATCCCTTGCAGGTCATCCTCCCCCTTCCTCCAGGGCGCTGACGCCGGGGCCCAACCAGGGATGGCACCTGGGGCCTCCGCCAAGAAAACCCCAGTGAAGCCAGGATCCATCGTCCGCTTTTCTCCAGATCTCCAGGCAATAGTCCCAGTCCTTTGCCCGCCCCTTGTATGAGGGGTGGACCGCATGTGCCCGCATTCTCCACCACGTGTAGTGAAGTGAGACCTACCGGTGCGGCGCCTCCTGCTGGTCGTCCTGGGAATTAGCTCTTCACCAGCTTCGGAGCGCCCCTACTGGCTGGTGTCTCACCTGATGCTGGCCCCCGTGTCCCTCCCGGACCCCAGTGCCCTTTACCTTGGAGTTCTGCCCCTGCAGTGCCCCCGCTCTGGGTCTCCCCTCCCAGGGGAACCCCCAACCTCCTATCCCCACTGTGACGGGTTGGATCACAGAAACCCCCTTGGGGCTGCCAACTGATGTGCCAAGACTACTTCTGCCCCTGCTCTCCCTGCCATGCCTGGGACTCCCGCACCCTGTCTTGTTGAGCCCGACACGCCAGTCTGCTCCAACACAGACCCAGGGTCTGAACCACATGCCCCAAAGCTGCAGACTTAACTGAAAGGAGGTTAAGAAGTGTTCCTGTCTTTAACACTCAGATGCCCAATTCCCAATGGGGTCCAAACCCCAAATAAATCCGATTTACCCTGTATAAAGCTTATACAGGGTAAACTCATTAATTGTTCGCCCTCTATAACAATGTTAGAGAGATATGCACAGCTGTTCCCCCCCGAGGTATTAATGCATACTCTGGCTTAATTAATAAGTAAAAAGTGATTTTATTAAATACAGAAAGTAGGATTTAAGTGGTTCCAAGTAGTAACAGACAGAACAAAGTGAATTACCAAACAAAATAAAATAAAACACGCAAATCTAAGCCTAGTACAGTAATAAAACTGAATACAGATAAAATCTCACCCTCAGAGATGTTTCAATAAGTTTCTTTCACAGACTGGATGCCTTCCTAGTCTGGGCACAATCCTTTCCCCTGGTACAGCCCTTGTTCCAGCTCAGGTGGTAGCTAGGGGATTTCTCATGATGGCTGCCCCCTTTGTTCTGTTCTATCCCTTTATATATCTTTTGGATAAGGCGGGAATCCTTTGTCCCTCTGGGTTCCCACCCCTCCTTCTCAATGGAAAAACACCAGTTTAAAGATGGATTCCAGTTCAGGTGACATGTTATCATGTCACTGTAAGACTTCATTACCCACTTGCCAGCACACACGTATACAAGAAGATTTACAAGTAAAACAGAGCCATCTACAGTCAATTGTCCTGGTTAATGGGAGCCATCAAGATTCCAAACCACCATTAATGGCCCACACTTTGCATAACTACAATAGGCCCTCAGAGTTATAGTTCATATTTCTAGTTTCAGATACAAGAGTGATACATTTTTACAAATAGGATGATCACACTCAGTAGATTATATGCTTTGTAATGATGCCTTTTGCATGAAGCATATTCCAGTTACATTATATTTACACTCATTAGCATATTTTCATGAAATCATAGAGTGCAACGTCACACCCACATTACCTCAGTGGCTACTGCCAGTCATCACCTAGCCCCTTCTCACTGGGGCTGACTGCAGTCTGTACACCACTCATCACTGGCAAAGGGGGTTTGGACCAGCTGCCTCTGCCTAACCCCAATACCTCTCTTTAGGCCTTGCAGAAGGTCTGCAGCCTGGGGGTTTACCAGGCTGGAGCTCCCCATCTCCCTTGCCCTATTCCCCAGCACTGCTCCAGTTCAGATACCCTTTTCTCCCAGGCAGCCAGGTCCTTCTCTTTCCAAACCTAGAGAGAGACTGACTCAGCCCCGGCTCACAGCCCTTTTATAGGGCCAGCTGTGGCCTAATTGGGGCATGGCCCTAGCTGTGGCTGCTTCCCCAATCAGCCCAGCCTTTTCTCTCAGGAGCAGCGTAACTGCCCCGCTACGGTCCCCTAAAGCAGTGGTTTTCAAACAGTGGGTTGTGACCCAGTACTGGGTCGTGGAATGTAAGGCACTGGGTCGTGGCAGCTCTGGTCAGCACCGCCGACCGGGCCATTAAAAGTCCCGTCGACGGTGCTGCCCGGCTAAGACAGGCTAGTCCCTACCTGTTCTGAAACTGCGCTAGGGCAGGAGATTGGGGCGCGGGCTTACCTCGGGCGACTCTCTGTTAGCAGTGCAGTGGGGGTGCTAAGGCAGGTTTCCTGCCTCTCCTGGCACCGCGGACCATTCTGCGCCCCAGAAGCAGACAGCCGCAGGTCCGGCTGCTAGGCAGGGGGGGCCCCACGGGGCTCTGTGCGCTGCCCCCACCCTGAGCACCAGTTGGGGGGCGGTGCCTGTGGGCGAGAGCTGCACGGAGCCACTTGCGCGCCTCTGCCTAGGAGCTAAACCTGCTGCTGACCTCTTCCGGGGCGCAGCACGGTCCGTGGTGCCAGGACAGGCAAGAAGCCTGCCTTAGCACCCCCGCTGCGCTGGTAACAGGGAGCCGCCCGAGATAAGCCCAGGCCCCAACCCTGCCCCCCAATCCCCTGCCCCAGCCCTGAGCCCCCCCCCCAACCCGGAACCCATTCCAGCACCCCACCCCCTCAACCCCTGCCCCACCCCAGAGCCTGCACCTCCAGCCCAGAGCCCTGACCCCCTCCCACACCCAACCCCTCATCCTCAGCTCCGTTGGGTCATGGGCATCAACAATTTTCTTCAACTGGGTCGCCAGAAAAAAAGTTTGAAAACCACTGCCCTAAAGAACTCTACATCTGGATTAACAACAAGATACAACAAATGGATGAAACAAATGGGTGAAAGTGGCGGGGAGGGAGGGCAGCATGTTTCCATGTAGATTACCTGTGCGTGCGGTGCGGCTTGCCTCGTTTCTGGCTTGTATAAAATAGCAGGGTTCTGTAGGGTTCTGGACTGAGAAAAGCTGGATCTTGGAGAACTTCAGAAGGGAGAATGGCAAGATTTGGATATAGCCAGGATGTGAGGGTCCATAGAAAGGGCGGAGTCAAAACTAATGCCCAGATTACAGGCATGAGCAGTTGAGAGGAGGAGGATTTTGTTCAATCATCAAAAACAACGAGGAGTCCTTGTGGCACCTTAGAGACTAACAAATGTATTTGGGCATAAGCTTTTGTGGGCTAAAACCCACTTCATCAGATGGTCACTCAATAACAGACTTAAAAGTGGCAATTCTTCAACAAAAAAACTTCAAAAACAGACTCCAACGAGAAACTGCAGAACTGGAATTAATTTGCAAACTGGACACCATCAAATTAGGCCTGAATAAAGACTGGGAGTGGTTGGGTCATTACAAAAACTAATTTCCCCTTACTGTTACTCACACCTTCTTGTCAACTGTTTGAAATGGGCCACCCTCATTACCACTACAAAAGTGATTCTTTCCTCCCTTGGTATTCTACTGTTAATTGAATTGTCTCGTTAGCACTGACCCCCCACTTCGTTAGGCAACTCCCATCTTTTCATGTACTGTGTATATATACCTGCTACTGTATTTTCCACTCCATGCATCTGATGAAGTGAGTTTTAGCCCACGAAAGCTTATGCCCAAATACATTTATTAGTCTCTAAGGTGCCACAAGGACTACTCGTTATTTTTGCTGATACAGATTAACACGGCTACAACTCTGAAACCGTTGTTCAATTAGTGGCGACTGAGGACGTAGAGAAGGAAAGATTTGTGAGGGAACACAAGCTCTGTTTTTGCCACTTGCAGTTTAAGCAGGGAATCTAAACGGGAGTTTTGTGAGTTGTCAATATAACGATTGCATCCAAAGCTGTGAGAGCAGATAGGATCCCAAAGACAGGGTGCACAAGGAAAAGAGGGTGGGCTGAGGAGAGATTCCTGGCAGATTCTCGCTGATGAGGCGGGGAGGAGATGGGGGGGTTGTTGGAGGATCCACCAAACTAGACCTGAAAGTACGAGATGGAAGAGTCAGGAGAAAAACCGTGAGAGGATGTTGCGACTAAAGATTAAAAGAAGTAGAAATGCTTGATGGTGTCCAAGGCACTAAGAGGTCAAGGAGAACGGGGTGGGATAGAGGCCCTGGGAATTGTGTGAGACTTCAATAAAGTGGAGAGGATGGACACAGACTGGGGAGGGTCACAAGATTAGAGCTGAAGAAGACAACCGTGCCGTGGTTGTAAACAGAATGTTCAGTTAGAATTGGAGATGAGGAGCAGGGGGAAAATCTGTCTTTCTTTCTACATGCTTCAATCTACTAATGCCTTTCTCTCTCTTAGCTCCTTCCTTTTCTTTGTTACTCCTTAGTTCATATCACCCACTGCTTGGAGCAGCACCCAGTTAACTTTGTCCAAGTTGCTTGCCTCTCTTCCTTAAAAATAATTTTTAAAAAATCTCCCTTCCCCTACATATTTTGTAAAGTGTCCTGCTATAATGCTCAGATGCTGTTCTGGGGTTGTACTGTAATAGCTGCTGCTGCCTCTAAATCATAAACTTTTGGGGCAGGGTACCTGTTACCTGTTTGGTACCCTTCACTTATGTTACAGAGCTGTGCACACTTAGTGTTTCTGTTTTTTAAATATATATATATATATGTGTGTGTGTGTTTATATATAAATAGAAAGTTAAAAGTACCATTTTTATGCCTATCTTTATAGCTAAATCTTTCAGACCCTGTGTCTTTTGTTTCTTTCTTCTAGGTAGCTGTGGTGTCCCAACAAGTTTAAAATTTGCTGCCTTAAGTAAGGAAGATGCAAGCAAGAATTACCATCCTACTGGGACCACTGTGAGTTATGTCTGTCGTCCAGGATATGAGAGGACCGAACTGAAACCTGTCATTACTTGTCTTGAGAATTTAACATGGTCAGAAGCCCCTGAGTTCTGTAGAGGTTGGTGTCTTTTTTGTCACTTTTCTCTCTCCATTGAGGGAATGGCCCTCTGTGAGCAGATAGGAGTGTTTTGTGTTAAGCAGCTGGTTCACATTTCAGCACCGGCTTGTCAATGATAGTTTGAAAAACCTTTTTGTCAGGTTTTGATGTTAAATTTCAATTAAGCTTTAAATGGTGAGAGAAACAAAGTGAGCACTACTGAATGTTAGACAGCGCCTGCAGTAATTAAGCTTTTCGTTGTGTTCATTGTGCTTCCCAGCAGCAATAGGAAATCACAAATAATGCAGGAAAGTTAATATCATACTGTGGTAAATATCCATTTAAAAATGGTGAGCACAGTATCCCTGGAAACTATATGTGAAGGAGAATAATAGTATTATTTTTGTTGTTAAAATTCACACATTTAAAAATTCTAGCCTCAGAGACCACTCATTCAGCATACAGTTCAACCAAAGTCAATCACTGTATTAAAAATAACTGCAATATTTCATAACTATATGTATGGCAAAGTTGTTCAAATACCCCAAAATACATAACAAAATTTAAATGACGAATGGCCGGCATTGTGAAAAATACCAGATACTGAAAGATACTGAGTCTGTATCTGTTGCATTCCATGCAAAACCCTACATTAATACAGGGTGAGAGGAAGGAGCCAACTGAGTGATCACCCTTAACCGCAGCTCCGTGCATGTATGTATTATATTCTGTTTGACAAACATAGGCTATATCTTAATACTGATGTGAATTTCTTGTGCAGTCTTAGGGTATGTCTACACTACGAAATTAGGTCGATTTTATAGAAGTCAATTTTTAGAACTCGATTTTATACAGTCAATTGCGTATGTCCACACTAAGCGCATTAAGTTGTTGGAGTGCGTCCTCACTACCGTGGCTAGCATCGACTTACGGAGCGGTGCACTGTGGGTAGCTATCCCACAGTTCCCGCAGTCTCCACCGCCCATTGGAAATCTGGGTTAAGCTCCCAATGCCTGATGGGGCAAAAACATTGTCGCGGGTCGTTTTGGGTACATGTCGTCAGTCGCCCCTCCCTCCGTGAAAGCAATGGCATAGAATCGTTTCGTGCCTTTTTTCCGCGTAGACGCCATCCCGCGGCAAGCGTGCAGCCCACTCAGCTCAGCTCACCGACACCGCTGCTGTTGTGTCCTGGGTGCTGCTGGCAGCAGACGGTGCAGTAGGTCTGCAAACCATCATCATACACCGCTTCTGCTGCAACTCTGCTTTGCTGCTATTGCCTCGATAGCGAATTTCTCCATGTTTTCTGTCATGGGCTCCCAGGTACGTGTGTGCTTCCTCGGGAAATGTGTGCGGTGCTAACCGTCGTCCTCCACCGTTTCCGCGGCAACTCTGCTCTCCTGGTGCCATGAATCCACCTCGCAGGTCCTCTCGTCATTCGGTATAAATATCTATTCTCGTGGCATCCGTCGTCATCCACCGCTTCCGCTGCAACTCTGCTTTCCTGCTCTCCTGCAGACGCCATGCCACGGCAAGCATGGAGCCCGCTCAGCTCACCGTTGCTGTTGTGAGCATTGTAAACACCTCGCACATTATCCTGCAGTATGTGCCGAACCTGCAAAAGCAGGTGAGGAGGCGACGACAGCACGACCACGATAGTGATGAGGACATGGACACAGACTTCTCTCAAAGCACAGGCCCTGGCAATTTGGACATCATGGTGGTAATGGGGCAGGTTCATGCCGTGGAACGCTGGCCCGGGAAACAAGCACAGACTGGTGGGACTGCATAGTGTTGCAGGTCTGGGATGATTCCCAGTGGCTGTGAAACTTTCGCATGCGTAAGGGCACTTTCATGGAACTTTGTGACTTGCTTTCCCCTGCCCTGAAGCGCAAGAATACCAAGATGAAAGCAGCCCTCACAGTTGAGAAGCGAGTGGCGATAGCCCTCTGGAAGCTTGCAACACCAGACAGCTACCGGTCAGTCGGTAATCAATTTGGAGTGGGTAAATCTACTGTGGGGGCTGCTGTGATCCAAGTAGCCAACGCAATCACTGAGCTGCTGCTATCAAGGGTAGTGACTCTGGGAAATGTGCAGGTCATAGTGGATGGCTTTGCTGCAATGGGGTTCCCTAACTGTGATGGGGCGATAGGGATATGTGATCCATCTATCTTGGGACCAGACCACCTTGGCAGCCAGTACGTAAACCGCAAGGGGTACTTTTCAATGGTGCTGCAAGCATTGGTGGATCACAAGGGATGTTTCACCGACATCAACGTGGGATGGCCAGGAAAGGTGCATGATGCTCGCATCTTCAGGAACTCTGGTCTGTTTGAACAGCTGCAGGAAGGAACTTACTTCCCAGACCAGAAAATAACCGTTGGGGATGTTGAAATGCCTATAGTTATCCTTGGGGACCCAGCCTACTCCTTAATGCCATGGCTCATGAAGCCTTACATAGGCACCCTGGACAGTAGTAAGGAGCAGTTCAACTATAGGCTGAGCAAGTGCAGAATGGTGGTAGAATGTGCATTTGGATGTTTAAAAGCTCACTGGTGCAGTTTACTGACTAGGTTAGACCTCAGCGAAACCAATATTCCCATCGTTATTGCTGCTTGCTGTGTGCTCCACAATATCTGTGAGAGTAAGGGGGAGACATTTATGGCGGGGTGGGAGGTTGAGGCAAATCGTCTGGCGGCCGATTATGCACAGCCAGACACCAGGGCGATTAGAAGAGCACAGCTGGGCACCCTGCGCATCAGAGAAGCTTTGAAAACCAGTTTCATGATTGGCCAGGCTACGGTGTGACAGTTCTTTGTTTCTCCTTGATGAAAACCCATCCCCTTGGTTGACTCTACTTCCCTGTAAGCCAACCAACCTCCCCCTTTCGATCACCCCTTTCAGAGGCAATAAAGTCATTATTGTTCCAAAATCATGCATTCTTTATTAATTCATCACACAAATAGGGGGAAAACTTGCAAGGTAGCCCGGGAGGGGTTGGTGAGGAGGGAAGCACCGGGTGGGGTGGTGGATGAGGGGAGGAGGGAAGGACAAGGCCACACTACAGTTCAAAATGCCAGCCTTATTGAATGCCAGCCTTCTGTTGCTTGGGCAATCCTCTGGGGTGGAGTGGCTGGGTGCCTGTAGCTTCCTCACCTCCCCCCGCATGCTTGGGCGTCTGGATGAGGAGGATATGGAACTTGGGGAGGAGGGCAGGCAGTTATACAGGGGCTGCAGTGGTGGTCTGTGCTCCTGATGCCTTTCCTGCAGCTCCACAGATGCCTGAGCATGTCAGTTTGCTATTGCATCCTGCCTCCTCTCAGCGTGCTCCTCCCTCCTCTCTTCGAGTTCATTTAACGCTTTCCTGGACTCTGCCATTGTTTGCCTCCACGCATTCTGCTGAGCTCTTTCAGTGCGGGAGGACTGCATGAGCTCTGAGAACATCTCGTCATGAGTGCGTTTTTTTCGCCTTCTAATCTGCGCTAGCCTCTGGGACGGCGATAATAGGGGGAGCGTACAAACATTTGCAGCTGCGGGAGGAAAAAAAGGGAGAGTAGTATTTAAAAAGATACATTTTNGCAGGTCATAGTGGATGGCTTTGCTGCAATGGGGTTCCCTAACTGTGATGGGGCGATAGGGATATGTGATCCATCTATCTTGGGACCAGACCACCTTGGCAGCCAGTACGTAAACCGCAAGGGGTACTTTTCAATGGTGCTGCAAGCATTGGTGGATCACAAGGGATGTTTCACCGACATCAACGTGGGATGGCCAGGAAAGGTGCATGATGCTCGCATCTTCAGGAACTCTGGTCTGTTTGAACAGCTGCAGGAAGGAACTTACTTCCCAGACCAGAAAATAACCGTTGGGGATGTTGAAATGCCTATAGTTATCCTTGGGGACCCAGCCTACTCCTTAATGCCATGGCTCATGAAGCCTTACATAGGCACCCTGGACAGTAGTAAGGAGCAGTTCAACTATAGGCTGAGCAAGTGCAGAATGGTGGTAGAATGTGCATTTGGATGTTTAAAAGCTCACTGGTGCAGTTTACTGACTAGGTTAGACCTCAGCGAAACCAATATTCCCATCGTTATTGCTGCTTGCTGTGTGCTCCACAATATCTGTGAGAGTAAGGGGGAGACATTTATGGCAGGGTGGGAGGTTGAGGCAAATCGTCTGGCGGCCGATTATGCACAACCAGACACCAGGGCGATTAGAAGAGCACAGCTGGGCACCCTGCGCATCAGAGAAGCTTTGAAAACCAGTTTCATGATTGGCCAGGCTACGGTGTGACAGTTCTTTGTTTCTCCTTGATGAAAACCCATCCCCTTGGTTGACTCTACTTCCCTGTAAGCCAACCAACCTCCCCCTTTCGATCACCCCTTTCAGAGGCAATAAAGTCATTATTGTTCCAAAATCATGCATTCTTTATTAATTCATCACACAAATAGGGGGAAAACTTGCAAGGTAGCCCGGGAGGGGTTGGTGAGGAGGGAAGCACCGGGTGGGGTGGTGGATGAGGGGAGGAGGGAAGGACAAGGCCACACTACAGTTCAAAATGCCAGCCTTATTGAATGCCAGCCTTCTGTTGCTTGGGCAATCCTCTGGGGTGGAGTGGCTGGGTGCCTGTAGCTTCCTCACCTCCCCCCGCATGCTTGGGCGTCTGGATGAGGAGGATATGGAACTTGGGGAGGAGGGCAGGCAGTTATACAGGGGCTGCAGTGGTGGTCTGTGCTCCTGATGCCTTTCCTGCAGCTCCACAGATGCCTGAGCATGTCAGTTTGCTATTGCATCCTGCCTCCTCTCAGCGTGCTCCTCCCTCCTCTCTTCGAGTTCATTTAACGCTTTCCTGGACTCTGCCATTGTTTGCCTCCACGCATTCTGCTGAGCTCTTTCAGTGCGGGAGGACTGCATGAGCTCTGAGAACATCTCGTCATGAGTGCGTTTTTTTCGCCTTCTAATCTGCGCTAGCCTCTGGGACGGCGATAATAGGGGGAGCGTACAAACATTTGCAGCTGCGGGAGGAAAAAAAGGGAGAGTAGTATTTAAAAAGATACATTTTAGAGAACAAAGGGAAGACTATTTCACACTGAATCAAGTGATTCATATTACATAGCACATGTGCTTTTGCTACAAGGTCGCATTTTGCCTCTTATATTGAGTGCCTGCCGGTTTGGTGTGAGACATCACATACGCTCGGCTGGGCAACAGAATTCGGCTTGCAGGCAGCCATGGTAAGGCAAAGGGTTTCGGCTTCTTCAACCTTCATAACATGGGTGAATGGTTTCAAACAGCAGCACCCTCCTTTCCCATACCAAGCAAAGCCTGTTGGGTTGGCCATTTAAAAGGAGGGGCTGTGGTTTTAGGGTGAATGTGCAGCACAATCCAACACCCCCCACCCCCCCCCCGACCCAATTCTCTGGGATGATCGCTCCACCCCAACCCTCCCCAAACCGTGTGGCTAGTATCAGGGAAGATCCCGGTCAGCCAAATGCGAACAGCTTAGCATGAACGGGCCTCCCCACCACCACGTGCCTAACAGCAGGGATGATTTATTTTCAGCCAAAGGCAAACAGTCAAAGCCCAGGCCCATTAGCTACAAGGTTTTGTTCTGCAATGATTCCAGACTACTTGCTACTGGCTTGGCGTGGTAAATTAATCATTAACCATGCTTGCTTTTAAACTCTGTATTATATTTACAAAGGTACACTCACCAGAGGTTCCTTCTCCGGTTTCATGGTCCGGGAGCCCGCCTTGGGAGGGTTGGGAGGGTATCAGCTCCAGGGTAATGAACAGTTCCTGGCTGCCAGGGAGGAGGGATTCTCTGCTTGCCTGCTGTGCGCTATCCTCAACCTCCTCCTCATCATCATCTTCCTCATCTTCAAACTCCTCATCCCTGTTGTGTGAGACTCCCCTCTTTGCAGGTGTCCACAGACAGTGGTGGGGTAGTGGTAGGGGCCACCCCTAGAATTGCATCCAGCTTATCATAGAAGCGGCATGTATGGGGCTCTGACCCGAAGCGACCATTTACATCCTTTCTTTTTTGGTAGGCTTGCCTCAGCTCCTTAACTTTCACACGGCACTGCTGTATGTCCCTGTTGTAGCCTCTGTCCATCATGCCCTTGGAGATTGTGGCAAATATATTGGCATTTCGTCTTTTGGAATGGAGTTCTGCCTGCACAGATTCTTCTCCCCATACAACGATCAGATCCAATACCTCCCGTTCGGTCCATGCTGGAGCTCTTTTGCAATTCTGGAACTCCATGGTCACCTGTGCTGATCAGCTCGCCACGCTGGCCAAACAGGAAATGAAATTCAAAAGTTCCCGGGGCTTTTCCTGTCTACCTGGCCAGTGCATCTAAGTTGAGAGTGCTGTCCA
This sequence comes from Platysternon megacephalum, assembly GCA_003942145.1. Classification (NCBI taxonomy): domain Eukaryota; kingdom Metazoa; phylum Chordata; order Testudines; family Platysternidae; genus Platysternon; species Platysternon megacephalum. The sequence goes on from QXTE01000747.1 coordinate 100,997, forward strand.
GAGCGGTCACAATGTAGCACTCTGGGAGAGCTCCCAGAGGCCAATACCATCGAATTGCGTCCACACTACCCCAGATTCGACCCAGCAAGGTTGAATTTAGCACTAAACCCCTCGCCGGGGAGGAGTACAGAAATCGATTTTAAGAGCCCTTTAACTCAACAAAACAGGCTTGGTCGTGTGGACGGGTGCAGAGTTAAATCGACCTAATGCTGCTAAATTCGACCTAAACTTGTAGTGTAGACCAGGGCTCAGACTCAAGTAGTCTGGCATGCAGGATTAGGAAAATACTTGATGTATATAATCGGCCATATAGTTTTATGTGCAAAAATCCTTGTCCACATCAAGGGCAGAGATGTTTTCCCAATATACTCATTAGTGCTGTTTGCAGCTTTCTCTGTGGTCCCTGAATGCAGCATGTCTCTTCTGTTTGGCATGTGGACATGGTGAATGTCTGATGGTGTGTTCTTTCTGGTAATAAGTGCCTGGCACCAGAGGAAGCATCACAAATAACTCCCTGTACCAGGTAGGAGGAGTCTCTGCCATTGAAGTTGACAAAGTGATAGAATTAAACACTTAATATGGACAATAAGAATATCCACAGTTAAGTAGGAGAAAAAACCCAGAGAGGAGAGTGAACTAACTGGACTGCTAGTCTGCCATTGCCATAGTCCAGGGGTGGCCAAACTTACTGACCCATCGAGCCACATACAACAATCTTCAGAAGTTCAAGAGCCGGAGCAGGAGGCACCTGCTGGGGCTCGGGGCTTCAGCCCTGCTCCTGCTGAAGCCCTGAAACCCGCTGCCCTGCTGGGCAGAAGCCCCTAGCCCACCACCCTGCTCCAAGGCAGGTGTCCCAAGCTCCCCCCCCTCCCCAAGTCTGGTAGGGGGGCTCCGTGAGCTGCACTTTAACTGTAAAAGAGCCACATGCGGCTCGCGAGCCACAGTTTGGCCACCCCGGCCATAGTCTCTTCTAAGTCTGTTAGAGTTTGTTGCATCAACATAACACACTAATACTGATCTTGTTCTGTGCTAGGTAAATCGTGTGGTGTTCCAAAAGGACCAGAGCATGGCAGAGCTGCTGTTATAACAAATGACCTGTATGGTGCAAAAGTAAACATCATTTGTGATGACGGGTGAGTGTTGGGCATCCGGTGCTGATTAATTCACAGAGCTTAGTTTGGTCAACAGTGGAAAATTAATAATAGAAATTCTGATCTAATTTAAAAGATTAAGTTGGGAGGAAGCAGGTGCAGCTACGGTATCATGGGATGCACTTCAATTTCATCAAGCTGCTGTTGGAAAAAACTCCCATAATATGTGATTGGGTTCTAGTTTCATTGGATGGTGCAGGTACTTTCTGGACATCAGAGTAATTGAACAGGGAAGCATGTAGCATGAGCATGGATGCCTTCGTTTTAATTAATAATCATTTTGTTTTTCACTGTATCACCCATTTTGGTGGTATGTGCAGGCAACAAGGGTTAGATTCCCTGTGCTGGGATCAGGATGATTGGGAGGGGCTGGTTATGGAATAAATTGCCTATGGAAGTTGTGGAATCTCTGTCATCCGAGATTAAGAGCAGGTTGGACAAACACCTGTCAGGGATGGTCTAGATAATACTTAGTCCTGCCTGAGTGCAGGGCACTGGACTAGAAAACCTCTCGAGGTTCCTTCCAGTCCTATGATTCTCTGTCTTCAATTCCCACAGAGATTGGGAGACAGAGAATGCCTTTTTCTGTAGCTGAGCCATCAGGCATAGATAATAAGACAGAAAATATCATATTGCCTCTATATAAATCCATGGTATCCCCACACCTTGAATACTGCGTGCAGATGTGGTCGCCCCATCGCTAAAAAGATATATTGGAATTGGAAAAGGTTCAGAAAAGGGCAACAAAAATGATTAGGGGTATAGAATGGCTTCCATATGAGGAGAGATTAATAAGACTGGGACTTTTCAGCTTGGAAAAGAGGTGACTAAAGGGGGATATGATAGAGGTCTATACAATTATGACTGGTATAGAGAAAGTAAATAAGGAAGTGTTATTTACTCTTTCTCATAGTACAAGAACATGGGGCCACCAAATGAAATTAATAGGTAGCAGGTTTAAAACAAACACAAGAAAGTATTTTTTCACGCAACACACTGTCAACCTCTGGAACTCCTTGCCAGAGGGTGTTGTGAAGGCCAATACTATAACGGAGTTCAAAAGCGAGCTAGATAGATTCATGGAAGATAGGTCCATCAGTGGCTATTAGCCAGGATGGGCAGGAATGGTGTCCCTAGCCTCTGTTTGCCAGAAGCTGGGATTGGGTGACAGGACATGGATCACTTGGTGATAACCTGTCTGTTCATTCCCTATGGGGCACCTGCCTTTGGCCACTGTCAGAGGACAGGATACTGGGCTTAATGGACCTCTGGTCTGACCCAGTATGGCCGTTCTTATGTTCTTCTCAGGTGATAACAACTAGCTGTTATCAGATATCAAATCACTTTACAAAGGAGGGCAGTATTGTTTACCCCATTTCACAGATGGGGAAACTGAAGCGCAGAGGGGAAGTGACTTCCCAAGGTCACCCACAGGCCAGAGGCAGAAATGAGAATGGAATCCAAGTTTCCTGAGTCCCAGTCCAGTGGTTTTTCCTCTGAGTTGCACCCACAAGAATGTCCAAGCTATTGTTTCAGAGAGGTAGCTGTGTTAGTCTGTATAAAAAAAAACAACAAAGAGTCCTTGTAGCACCTTAGAGACTAACACATTTATTTGGGCATAAGCTTTCGTAGGCTAATGATGATGATGAAGTGGGTTTTAGCCCATGAAAGCTTATGCCCAAATAAATGTGTTAGTCTCTAAGGTGCCACAAGGACTCCTCGTTGTTCAAGCTATTGTTGTGATACTTAACATTTTCCTATGCAGAAGTGTACAGGAGCTGCACAACTTGGAACTGTGTCCACCAACGAAAGCTTTGGGTTTAAATGGGCTGATTAGGTTTGAACATTGAGATATTCAGGTTTTGAAAGAGTGGCAGCAGCAGGACAGCCCTTGAGCAGCTGTCTTCTCCCCCTGTTGTTGCTGTGAGCACAAGTGGCCTTTGGGTGTAATGTTTTAAGTTGGACAAAAAGCAGTAGCCACCTGGCCACAAATGATGTTCATGTCTATCCTTGTTGGTCCCTGCCGTTTCAGCAGACAGGTGAAAGAACCTGCAGAAACCAGCTTTACTAGGTGCACCTCTCCTCTGTTTCTCTCAACCTCCTTGCCAAATAAATAAGGCCACGACCTTTAGCCTGTAGTGTTAAAGGAAGTAGTGAAGGCTAAGTGACTGCATTGCCAGTATGCAGTACTTTCTGTGCAAGAACTAGCTAGAGGTCTAGCTAAGTGGGTCTTGATGTGGACTGTTGCCAACTCTTTGGTAGAAGACCAGAGTTAAAATAGGAAGAGGAATGATGGCACTAAGCAGGCTGAGCTACTGACTTCCAGAGTGACAGAGATACCCTTTTAGTACTTTGCTCCCCATTTCTCTGGGACAGTAATCCAAGGTGTAGAATTCCAACAGCACACATCCCGAGCATTGTTCTGCAGATTGGAATGAGGGAGGCGTGACGCAGCCTCCTACTCTGCAAATCCAAACCTCTTTCACATGCGAATACTCTGAGAAGATTAACAGTCTGAAAAATTACTAATTTCCTTAGTATTTTTCAAATTCTGGAACTTATTTAGGGACTACTTCTATCATAGAATCATAGAATCATAGAACTTAAGATCAGAAGGGACCATTATGATCATCTAGTCTGACCTCCTGCATGATGCAGGCCACAAGAGTTGACACACCCACTCCTGAAATAACTCTCACCCTTGACTCAGCTGTTGAAGTCCCCAAATCATGATTTGACGACTTCAAGCAGCAGATAATCCTCTGGCAAGCGACCCCTGCCCCATGCTGCGGAGGAAGGCGAAAAACCTCCAGGGCCTCTTCCAATCTACCCTGGAGGAAAATTCCTTCCCGACCCCAAATATGGCGATCAGCTGAACCCCGAGCATGCGGCCAAGATTCTCCATCCAGACACTTAGGAAAAAGACTTTCAATATCCCAACATTTACCATCGGTACTAACTACCAGCGGTGGTACCTTCTGGAGATGTAAGAAATAAGCATTAAAAATGTGGAGAAGAGAGACTTACTTGTTTCCCTTTGCTAAGGTTTAACAAAGATATTGCCCAGAAATTCCTAAGCATCTAGCTAGTATAGCCTTTAAGGGGAAGGATTTCACCTGCTAACATGGTCTCTGCAATCTTATACCCACCTATTTGCTTGTTCTACATTGGCTTTAACCACTCAACATTCCTTGGTCCTAGGGATCATGTTGGTACTTACATGAGGAATGACCCTACAGGGTCACTTACTGGCAGAAAGAACCCCTTTTCCAAAGTTCTGGACTATTACAGGAGCAACTGGAGAGTTAGGTAAGAAACTTTTTCTCTTTACTTTAGGTTCAGATTACATGGGAGGACTTTCATCCAATGTATGCTGAAGGGAGATCAAATTGAATGGAGTCAACTTCCAACTTGTCAAGGTCAGGCTATTTTTATGGCTTTAAGAAGAACTCATGATTGGAGCTGTTGCAGAGCAGAGTGTGCTTTATGTTCACTCGATGTAGATTATGTTGATCATATCGATATTTTTGGGAGCGGGGAGACATGATGAAAGTGTAGGAGGATCCATTGTGTTGCTGGTGCCTTCTGTGGAAGCCACACTTCAAACTAACAACTGTTACAGAGCTTTTATGTGTGTTTTATATTCACTCAATTTAGATTGTCAATCATATAGATATTTTTGAATTATATAGGCACGAATAGCCTTATTGTACACGCTGCGTAACCAAGTATTTAGATTTGGCAAATTCTTTCCCTTAGGCTAAGTGGATGAGACTTGGGTCTGCCATATTAGAGATCTGGGTTCTTTTCCTAGCTTGTGTAACTTTCATTCAGGGAGGATGGGTTGCTTAGTGATAACTTGGGTTTTGAAGGGCACAGGGTTGTTAACACCAGTCAGTAGAAATAAGGAGAGTTGAACTCATCATCTCGTGGTTCCCAACACGGTGCTCCTTCTCCTAGGCCAAAGGATATTTTGATGTGAGGGATGGAGATGCATAGTTCTGAGGTGCACATGGCAACGCCTTGCAGAGAATGCTCAGTGAGAACAGCATGTTCAGGGGTTTTAGAAGTCCCTCTAAGAAGTTTTGATGAGTAAAACTGAAGGGAAATGACAGATTTTGGCAGTTTGTAACTCATGGTGGCAGCAACAAACACCACATTGAGCCTTTCACATCCCTGCTGAAAACCATGGAACTGGTAGAGCTCTTAAAAAAAAAAAAAGAGAGAGAGAGAACTTTTGTAAAGGGAAGTGGTAGGCAGCTCAATGTAGGGGTTGCTATGGGCTTCCCCTAGAATATATGAATGGGATCCCACCAGCAGTCTGCAGGGTAGCCCAACTGATAGTACATGGGCTCTCCCTGTGAAAACGTTTAAGTGGAATAAGTATGTCTTGTCTCTAAAGATGCAGATTCCTAAACATTAGTTTGGCAAGCTCCTGGCTCTGAGTGGCTCTCAGTGACTCTTGCCAGAATGTCAGAACATGTGTCCTACTTTGTTGGATCAGAAACTAAATATAGCAGTGTGGAATGGACCAGGTCTATACATTATGGGACTGTTTTCTCTTCCTTCCCCGCACCCCTCTCAACACTGAGACTGTCCGGGAAGTGCATCAATATTCAGATTAAATACCAGCCATGTCTGAATGGTTGAATTTCTGTCAAAGAAAGATGAAGTCGTTTTTAAATAACAATTTCTAAATAACACAGTCCCTGTCTAAGCCCCTTGTCTCAGACTCTTTTGGCCTAATATAATAAGAGTGACATACAGCTTGTTCACAAAAGGAAAAGAAGTGAACAGAGTTAGGTGAGTACAAACAATGGGTTTTATATCTTTTGAAAGAAACCGCTCCGGCCAGTGTATGAAGCCGGCTCCTGGCAGCAGCTCCGGGGAAGGCTGTTGCACTCAGGGATACAGACTGGAAGGGAAACCCGTGGAAGGCTTTATATGTTTCAATTTTAGACCCTAATGAACAAAAGCAAACAAGGGGTAGGTCTGGTGGGTGATTCCATGAGCAGATGCCCCTCCGTGTAATGTGCCCATGGCTGCACCCACAAAGACACAGGTGCAGCGGGGCGAGCCGGCCCCCTCCATGTATGTGCCTGGTCAGGTCCCCCTGGCTCCTGGGACACAGGCTCGATGCTGATCCCTGGGGCGAACCAATAACTCAGGGCCCAGTGCAGCCTCTTCTCCCCTTCCCCTGACCCCACCACTTCCTCCCCGGGCTGTGCCTGGGTGCAAAGCAGTGACACACGCCACGCCCCCACTTCTCAGGCCCCGCCCCATCCTCTCCTGGCCATGCCCCTGCTCCCTAAGCCCCTTTCCTCGCTGTCACTTGAGCTCCATCCCCCGACGTTGCTGGGAGAGCCGGAGCGACCGGTTTTGCCCCTGAGACTCTGTTGCCAGCCCCACCATGGTCTCGGCTCCACACTGCCAGCCCAGTGCCCGTGGGCTCCTGACGCTGCTTCTGCTTCCCCTGCCCAGGGCTCGCAATGAGTGGGTCGGGGTTGGGGGTGGCCCCTGCCCAGGCACAGAGTCCCCTTGGTCCCACCCCACCCCCACATCAGTGCAGGGCTGGGTGGGGCCCGGAGCTGCAGCAGCTCCCCCAGGCCCTCCCCGTCACATGGGGGCTTGGCTCCCACCCCCATCCAGCCCCTGAGCCCGGGCTCGGCCCGCAGGGGGGCAGGAGGAGACGAGGATGACCCGAGCCCCGCGGCAGCAACAGGTACCTGCTGCCCCCGCCCGGCCCCTGGCCCCGCACCTCTGCGAGCCTGGAGCCCCCGGGAGCGCTTCTGCCTGGGAGGCTATACTCTGTCCCACTGGTGAGAGTGTTAATGCCCAGGACCTGCTGCTGGGGGTGTCTCCTGTCCGGGGTTGGAAGTAGGCTGGGGAGAAAGAAAAGGCCCCTTTGAACAGCAGGTGAAGATGCGGCTGCTGTAGCTGACCAGTTTCAGTAAAACGAAGTTTGGGCTATACGACTCCTAAGATTATAAAATGAGCAAGTTCCCCTGTTACAGCCTTAGGTTTGTGACTGAACAGAAATAGATGTAAAATTTTATTAAAGTTAACGTTAAAATGATCTAATACACAGGTTAAGAAAAGAGCATCTGTACATCTGGGTATAACGCTTAAATTATCCAAAAGTACAAAATTTGGTTTGAAAGTCATAAAATACATATAGTCCATAATCTGCAGTATCTCAAATTAAGGTTAATAAATTCAGTGATACGGTTAAGCTATTAGCATCCAATTCTTCTGGTACATCGCTCATAAAAGGTTATACTAAGAGTAGCTTGTGGAAAGCAAATATAGCAACGAGTGAAGATTGTCCCTCAGTAATAAGGAATTTAGGATCGGTTGCCCATTAGAAAATACAATACAGAACATCGGGAAATATTTCAGTTACTTTCCCGACTTTGCTTCTCATTGGCACTTGTCCTCATGCCTGTCATACAGCTTCCATGCTTCCATGGATGCTGATGAACCTTAACTCTGCCGCCTTGTGCATCTGTTTTAAATTATGATTTAATTTGTCGTATTGAATACTGATGGGACTTTCTTGAATAGCCTTAGACTCACCTACTCTGGCCTGCTGGCTTGAGGAAATACTTGTTTTGCTGAATCGATCAGGCCTTAGTAAATAGGTCACAATTTTTACATGCCTTGTCTGCATTGACAGATTTTTCCCAGCACTTTTTATGACTGTACTAACTTTATCTTTGCATGGATACAGTATATCTATATTGAACTCCATATAGATATAGTGAATTTTTGATACAGTTCATTCTTTTTGGGAATAAGTCTACTACGGGAGAAAGCATCACAAATAACTCTTGTAGGGGCAAAGAAAAATTCTTGCACTGAACTTGACTGAGAAACATGCAGTTTTTAGCTGTCTAAAATCAGGATTCATGTACCAAGAAAACTAATAACAAATATTTACAAAAGGCATAACAAGCCTATGGAACATACTGCCACAAAATGGAGGCAAAGAACATGGTACAATTCAAAAAAGGATGAGACACGTAGAACCTGCCTTTCCTGCATCATAATTGTTTTACCATCTCCATTTAGTAACAGGTTTGTACCATTACTAGGCGTGGTATACTCTATGTATCATCCAGACTAATGAGAATCTGTCACCCCTGCCCTATAACCTGGGTGCCCTTTAAAATGCTTTGCTGATGTAGCCTCCAGTCTGGACTGTTCACAGCCTCCAATGTGCAAGTCACTCCCAGCTATGTCTCAGCCAGCCACACCTTGGCTCTCACCAGCCTTGGTTATACAGCAGGGTGACCCCAAGAAACTCCTAGTATTTGTTTTGTTTTTTTTCCCCTCCAGAAATGTATGTCTTGTATTGCCCAGCCCTCTCCCGGACAATACAAATTCATATCAAGTCTGTATTTCTTCAATAGAAATAATATGCACACACCTTGTTACCCAAATAGAGTTTCACAGACACTTCAATTTAAACACACTGGATTAGATCAAACCAGTTTATTTACTACAAAGAGATTTTTAAGTGAATGCAAGTAATGAGGCATAAGTCCAAAATGATTACAAGAGAAGTCCAGATAAAACACTACTGGTGCCCAAGTTAACGAACTATGTTAAATTCAAAATCAAGTTTTTCTTACCACATGCTCTCAGCAGTCTTACTGACCCAACTTCTTAAGTGAGGACCCCTTCTTCAGCTTAATGGCTGCTTCCTTTGTCTCTCCTAGTGCAGTGGACAGAGTGAGAGGGAGGAGGGGTACCTGGGAGTGTTTGTCCCTCCTTTTTCATGGTGTCAGCCCTGCCCCTTGGAAAACATTCCCAACTGACAAAACATCTATAGGGAAAGATCTTCCCTGCTGCTGTTCCTCGCTTTTTTGGAGGTTTTTTTTCCTTCCTGCTTGATGACTGCTTAAATGTAAATTAAGCAGAGCGCACATTCCTTTGAGACAGAGCTGTTTGCCAACTTGTGCTGTGGTTTGCAACATGAGTTAACATTATACAGGGAAATCTTATACCTTCACATACGGTGTTGTCATACATTTTATCAGGACAATATTGACCAGTAAACTATAAATTTTCAGATACCTCACAAGGCATACTTGGTACAAAGATTATTACAGCAGTCTCTGGGGTGTGGACACGGGTACATTCTCTTACAGTAGGATTTCTTTTGTTCCTAATGTACTTCAAAACCTTCTCCTTATTGTCTGTAACCATGCCAGTTGTGACTCTTTCACTAATGTCTTTAGCTCCCCATATCAATTTTTACATTTCATAACTTATGCCATCCATCCTTTTTCCCATGTATTATGTTGCTTTTTATTTGTAATTGCTGCCAGTTGAGGTCAATGAATATGGTTATGTATATGAGTTTTCAGGATCTGGGCCTTAACATGTACAATATGAATATTTGAATTTATACTAAATCTGCAGGGGGATCTTAATATAAGGCAACCACTGTCTGTGTGGGATTAGGAAGCATCATCCTGCTTCCACTTCACCTCACTTCCCATGGGCATGTTACAAAATTATCCATAATGTGGGTTGTAAGATTTCCTCTGTAGCCTTTGGTGCTGACCACTGTCGTATAGGACAGATATTGAACTCCAAGACCATTGGCTTTGATCTGCCATGGTATTTGCTATGTTAGGGGGTGCAAGTTAGCATATCCCCTTTTTCCCATTAAGGTAATATGAGGTAATGCGAATATTAGTCTTGTTCTCTTCTAGGAAGACCATGTAAACCACTAGAACTAGAAAATGGCAGGGTTCATTTAACCGATCTCTGGTTTGATTCAACAGCAAACTTCTCCTGTAATGAAGGGTGAGTGGCAAGTTGCTTCTTTTGACTAATTAACAGAACCTAGACTGGTGTAAAAGTGCTGCTGAAGTANGTTGTTGCTTTTGTCCAAATGGGTTATGTTGCCAGGCCTTGGGGAATCAAGAATAGCTTGTGGCTTCATTGCACTGAGCAGGTGTTTTTTTGGATTTTTGAGGTCTTAAAATTTAAGGCCAGAAGGGACCACCAGATCCTTCAGTCTGACCTCGTGTATATCACATGTATACCAACGCTTCCCAGGGACCCACGTACTAAACTCAACCAAAATTAGTCTAAAATACTACAACCCACAGGAGCTTAGACCATTACGTGCCATGGGCAGAGACTAGGAGGCCTGAGGTGCACAAATTCCTCGGGCCCCTGTCATGGCAGGGAAATGTTGAAGTGAGATATATTGAGATAATCCTGGCAAGTGACCTGCAGTCACATGCTACAGAGGAAGGCAAGAAAACCCCCAATGTCACTGCCAATCTGACCTGGGGGAAATTTCTTAACAACCCCACATACTAGAGCCTGAGCATGTGAGCAAGAACCAGCAAGCCAAGCATTGAGGTGAGTGCCTGATGCCACCTCAGAGTCCTGGCCTACCCCATCCAGTGTCCCATCTTCAGCCATGGCCATCCCTGATGGTTCAAAGGAAAGAGATAAAAGAAACCAACTCAGAATACATTGGGTGGGGAATCCCTGCCTGACTGCTGCAGGGGACTGGCTGAAATCATGAAGCGTGAGCCGTTAGGAACATAATACACATACTGGAAACAAACCCCAGGGTTGCTGAGCCCTGCCATCACCAGCAACCCCATCATATAA